>RJWM01043169.1:0-13941 GCA_004363535.1 Dasyprocta punctata
GAGCTATTGTGTTCTGCAAGTCCTATGAGATTTACATCATGGAAAAACCCCATGTCTGTGAACCAGGGCTAAATAGTTGAGTTCTTTGCAAAAAAGTCATTCTCAGGAGATTCTCCTCTGGGCCAACAGAACAAACCCAAAGCATTTCAAGTAAGATCTCTGAACCTGGTCTCAATTCAAACTAGAGAACAACGCCCCTGCCATCCCTTCTCCCAGCCTTGGATGACTTGTTATTCTCCATTCACCCCAGCACCCAGACTGGTATCTACCTTCATGGGCTACTGTGAAATGATAAGAGGAGAATTTTTGTCTCAATCATCAGGCCTTGAAGCAAAGATAAGCCCTATGATGGACAAAAAGTAGTTGCCATGGTTTTTAAAACCAGTGAAATAAAGTACTAGGACTTCTTCATGGTTGCTGGGAGAAATTAAAGAATAGCAAGTCTAAATCCTAAAGTTGCACATTTGCTATATATAGGAGATGCAGAGATTACTACCACACATCAGAACGAAGAGCAGAATTTGAGTGTGAGAAATCTATGCAAATAAAAAAGGTATGTGATCAAAGGTGGCTACCAGAGGCCGGTAAGGGTGAGGTGGGAAGGGGAGACGTTCAGTGGTGCACAGTGAGTTGCAGTTAGACAAGGGTGAGAAATTCTACTGTCCTCATATCTAGCAGGGTGTCCCTGAATAGCAATAATGTTTCCAAGAGTAAGAAGAAAGGACTTTGAAAGTCATCATTATGAGTAAATTACAAATGCCTAAGGAGATGAATGGATAACTTTTGCTAACTTTTATGCAACATGGCTTGTGCCCCATTGGTGCGTACAATTTTTATGTTTTTATGGGCCAGTAAAAAACAAACTTACAAATAAGTTCTATGTTGAAAATATTTATAATCATACAAGCAGTATCAAGCCTGTTACTATGCATTTAGCATGTTTAAGAATGGCCCCCCTATCTGGAGGTGACACATTCATCCCAAGACCACAGAGTGTGCTGAACTCTGGGTGTGCTTCTTCCCATCTATCCATACCCATGATACCGACCTAATTTATAAATTAGGTGTTGTAAAAGACTAACATCAATAGCTAATAATGAAAAAGAATAATTATAATAATATAGAAGAGTTTTATGTACATGGGCACATCTGTGTCACTCTTTCTCTCTCCCTCTCTCTCTCTTTCTGTCTCTCTGTCTCTCTCCTCTCTCCTTTCTCTTTCTCTCTTCCTCTCCCTCTCTCCTCTCTCCTCTCTCTCTCTCTCTCTCTCCTCTCTCCTTTCTCTTTCTCTCTTCTTCTCTCTTTCTCTCTCTCCACTCTCTCTCCCTCTCTCTGTCTCTCTCATTTATAGCTGGTAGATATTGATACATTGGTGCTTAAAATCCCAGACCCTCAAGGATTCTGGCCAGATCTCCACATTTAGTGGTGTTTTTATGTTCCAAAGTCTTTTATCTTATCTTGATTTGCTTCTATTTTATAAATTTTAATTGATAAGTTATAATTATATATATACAAATTATGATTGTGCATATAATAATGCATATTCATGGAGTACAATGTGATAGTTTGAGATAGCAAGCCTGCTGCCTGCTGCCAAATGCATAGTAATAGGATATATATTTCATTCATACTCATGCATATTTTGAATACACATACAAATACACACACACACACACACACACACACACACATATTTTATTTTAGGCAACCTCCCAGGAGTTAGGGTACAAGTTCACAACTAAGCCAGAACCTGTCTTGTCATTCATAATAGTAAGCAGACATTACCATCATAAGACCACTAGGAGAATCACAGACGACCACCTGAAAATCCAGGGATGAGGTTTCCTGTTTCATGATCACAGCATGGACTAGGGAGGGTTGGGGACCACCATGATGGCTTCCCCTTGGGGCTCCCTCCTCACATGCTCAGTGTCTTGATTACTCATCCATCGCTGGAATAAAACACCACCATCCACATCATAAAGGAGAGGTTTACTTTAGTTCATGGATTGTAGAACAACTTGCCTATAGTCTACTGGCTCCGAGCATGGTGGAAGAGTCAGTTAAAAAAGCTACTCATGTCATGGTGACCAGGAAACAGAGAGAGAGAGAGAGGGTAGAGCTGGACTGGCAGACATCCCTTCCAGGTCACACCCTCAGCAACTGACCCCCTCTAAATTTGACCCTTGCCAGTTCTGTGAAATCTGTCAATAATCTGGGACCTGAGCAAGTGTCCAGCACACCAGGAAGGACTGCCCCTTCCTGGCACCTCTCCTTTCCAGTTGAATCTGACCAGCACTGGATACTCTTCCTCGCTATCTCATTTTCCATTTCTCTTGCCATTATTTCATCAAACAACACAGGACATTTTCAGTGCTGGTATCTACAAGGGTTCTCATAGGAGTTCAGCTTTGCATTTTTTGATAGAACATGTGTACCAATGAAAAGCAGGGGAAATCGTCTCATCACGTAGATTCCTGCTAACATACTTTATTTTCGTCCCTCATTCCCCACCTTGATTGTCTCTGTAAACAATACAAAAAGAGAAAATCACATAAACTTCAGCAATTATTTATATTCACCTAGGTGTGGGCAAAATTTCTTGATGGCTTTGGGATACAGGGCTTCTGTTAAATCAAAACTGACTCGTTCATCTGTGTCGGTGTTGAAAGAGAG
The DNA here is from genome assembly GCA_004363535.1 of Dasyprocta punctata. NCBI lineage: Eukaryota > Metazoa > Chordata > Mammalia > Rodentia > Dasyproctidae > Dasyprocta > Dasyprocta punctata. The sequence goes on from RJWM01043169.1 coordinate 2,677, forward strand.
TGAAAGATAAGACTGTCTGGATTTCAGGGTTTGATTTTTGCCCCATGATCAAAAAGGTCGTCCCAAGGTCATTGTGAGTCTCTGATTTCTGTTCCATTAGAAGTCCTGGTTTCACATCTAGAGTTGACTCCAAAGCATCTTTGTACATATGCTGGCTCACACAGCCTTGAAGTTAAGAGGAAAGAAATTCTGACAACTTCACAATAAATTTGGATCCCAGTTGGATTTCCCTCATTTTACAGAAATTGAAAGAACCTGTGATATTTTCCGGGCTGCAAAAGAATCTAATGGTGTATATACTGTTTTTTAAAAAGCCAAAATATCTGGATCACATAATCCATGGATTCCATTGAATACTTAAAGGTTATGTATTTGATGATGGATTCTTAGCCAACCCAGAGAATGTCATCATTTTGATGCTGACTAACAGGATCATGCTTCATCCTGAACCCTGAACAAAGATAAGAAAATACATGGCTTCTATGCTTCTGTGGAAACAATTCATTAGTGTCTGTGTGAGCACAGGAAGGTAAAGGTTGGCACATCAAAGGTGCACAGAATCACGGTAACCAGGTGATTCACTTTAGACAATGTTTCTTTCCAACTCTTCAGAAGACTCACTGTGTCTTGTGACATCCGGGAAAAGATGTGTCTGGAGAAAGATAATGTGCATATTTGTATTCTCAGAGCAAAGATAACAAGCAGAGCATTTTTCTTGGAATACAAGAGCTGATGATTTTAACCATAGGAGGGAGTAAAAAATAAATAAATTTTGAGCCATCTTATCTGGGTTCTGTATCAACAGGAGGTGCAGAGTGAAGTGTGGATTCAATTCAAAGGGTCAGGCTGTCTTAAACGTCTTACAGATCTCAAACATCACCCTGCTGTGGCTTTTCAGCTCCGTCTGTGTATCAGTGCATGGCATTTATTGCTCTCTATCTATCAAGATTCCTTTGTGATACAGTGCAAGGACCCTCCAAGGAAACAAAAGGATTGGGGAAGAAAATCTATGCCCTTCTGCAGGATGGGCTTGTGCTAATTTCCCATCGCTGCTCTAACAAATGATCACAAGTTTGATGGCTTAAAACAAGAGACATTGATTACATTGTGTTCTAGAAGGCTGAAACCAGAAAAGGGTTAGAAGAGGCCACAGTCAAAGTGGGACACGTCTGCATTCTTTCTGAAGGTCCTATAAGGGAATCTGCTTCCTTACTTTTTCTAGTTTCTGAACATCGCCTGTTTGCCTCAGTTAATGGCCATATCACTCTGAACTTTGCTTCTTTCCTCAAAAGTCCTTGGGTGGATCTGACACTTGTCTGACACTCTTTGACCTAGAAGGACTTGTGTAGTTCCATGAAACCCAACAAAATAATTCAGGGCCATCTTCAATGTCAAGTCCTGTGGCTTAATCACACCTTAATAGCCATAGCCTTTTGGTTGCCATATTGAAAATCTCCAATTGTTAAGACGTGGACATCTTCAAGATGGGAAAAGAGTCAGCCTTTGCCAAACATGCTCATGCTAATGGCGACATTCAAAGGTTTCCTTAGGGAGACCTTGATGGGACACTTTCTGGACTTGGAAAATAAAGAGATTTCTCAGTTACTATGAGCGGGCTACCTACTTGCACCTCATTTTCTCATAAATTTCTAGTAATTTTCCTCACCATGAAATGCACTTTTTTTTAACTTTTTCATAATTCTTCACTTCTTAACCATGTTGAGATCTTCTCTCTACCACTAAAATTTTTTCATCATGTTCCTGACAGTTCTGTTTTTCTCCAAGAATTCCATTTTGGTATGTTATCTCTATCCTCAGTGGCAAATTTAAGAGCACCATCCTTTCTTTTGTCAACTTTTGCAGCTTCCTTCTTCTAGCATAGCTTCTTACTCATGAGATTCACCATTCTTTTCTCCACTCATTCACTTGACCAGTATATGACTGTGCTTAAAATCCCAGATCCTCAAGGATTCTGGCCACGTCTCCACATTTACTGGTGCTTTCATGTTCCAAACTCTTTTATCTTATCTTGTTTTGTTTTGATTTTTATAAATTTTAATTGGTAAATTATAATTATGTATATATAAATTATCACTGTGGATATAATAATATGTACTTATGGAGTACAATGTGATAGAGATAGCAAACCTGTTGCCAAATGCATAGTAAGAGGCTATATGTTTCATTGAGCATAGAGTATGCTCTGGGCAGTTAAAAGGGTTGATGAATGCATGAACAAATGCACTGAAAATTAACTAATTTCCTAGTAGAAATCAGGTGCTGACAAAAAGTTTCCTTGACTCAGTTAGGAGCCTTCTTTCCAGAATCACTTATTACGGGAAAGAAACTAGTTCTGGAGATATTCTAATTTGGAAAATGAGGAAAACAGCAATTTCTAGCACTGGAAACAAGGATGCAATCTATGTAAATTGCTATGCAGGTGGCTCATAATATGGGCTCAGTGAATGTTAGAAACTGGAGTCATCGCCATGGGAGGGATTTTTAGGACTGTGACAGCTCCCAAGCAGTGTATATGCCGTGTACTAACTGCCATGGTTTGGAAGAAAAATGTTCCCGAAAAACCTTGTGTCCTTATAGATGGGGCTTTGGGAAGGCAATTAAACTCTGACAGTAATACAGCTGACTTGCTTTTAGGAGGCATTTGGAAGAGGTGGGTGACTGGGGAAGTGACCTCTTAGCCTCCTCCCTTTGGCTTCTTTTTCCTGACCACCATGAGGTGAGCACCTCTCCTCCACTCAACCCCTTTCACCGTGTTGCCCCTGCTTGGAGCCAGCTGCCCATGACATTTCTCAAAATGTGACCGAATTAAAATTCGCTTCTTTAAACTGCGGGTGCTGAGTATTCCATCCCAACAATGAAGAAAGCGACTAAGACACATTTTTGGTTTAGATCTAGTATCACCCTCCCCCCGCCAAAAAAAAACACACACACTGAGTCAGAGATCTAGGAAGGTGATTGAATGATGAGGTTCCTATACTCATCAGCAAATTCATCCACTCATGAGTTCAGCATCTGAATGTACTGTTAGGGGGCGGGGTCTGGTTAAAGTGGCGGGGTGAGGGGCTCTGGGAGGCAAGACCCAGAAGGCTGCATTCTTTTTCCTAGCTTGTCCCTTCTCTCCTTGCTTCCTGACCGCCATGATGGAAGCCATGTTCCTCTGCTTTGCCACTCAGTCATGCTGTTTCTGCCTTGGTGCCAGTCAACCACATTCAGGCAGGTTGACCCAAAATAAACCACTAATCCTTTAGCTCAGATAGTAACACACCAGGTAGAGATTCCACTGCTTGTTGCAATTGCAATGTGCCACTTAAAAATAGTTGTGGATAAAACGTGTGTGTGTGTGTGTGTGTGTGTGTCCATGGATGGATAGATGGATAGATAGATAGACAGATAAAATGATAGATAGTTGGATGGCTTTTCCACAGCAAGAAACATATTTTCATTATTGACACATGACTTATTTCCTTCATCAGGCACGAGCTTAATGGAAATTCCACTGAGAATTGCACTCAGTTTGGAACTGCCCGCCCCCAAACCTGTGGGAAAATGTGAGCCCACAAGCCCTCGACTGCCTTGCGGCAGGTTTGCATGGTTTGTCAATGTTGTTGACTTGCTGCAGACTTTTATGAGACAGCCCAGAAGGAATCGCCTCTCTATTTGAAACTGAGAAAATGAATTTTGCATCGATTAGACCGCAGGCATTTCATAGGTGTCTCTAATAACGAGCATCGACTCTGACAGGATCATCGGTGGTTTCACATGGGAAGAAAATATACACGAGTAATATAAAATAGAGAAAAATGAATTCTTTCATCTGTTTTTCCAACCCTGCCTCTTTCTTCCTTTCCTCATTACTTCTTTATTTCATATTAACAGATGACAAAAGCCCTATTAATAACAAGGAATTTCTCTCTTCCTACACTGCAATGCTGTTGTCCGAAGGATTTTTCTCCATTTTCCACCTTCTCATATCATTTGGAAAAAGGTTTCTCAATCTCCAACATGGAAAACAAACCTGGCGAATGCTCAGAATTGATAAATACAACCCCATGTACATCTTCATTTCTTTCCTCTCTCCACTGGCCCATGCACTTAGCAGAGGCTAGGAAATGTAAATTCCTATGATGTCTTCAAGAGTGAGTGAAAAGGAGCCAAAATTTCTCTTTAGCGAATTGGATTTTTTAAACACCCACTAGGGGATGACCCAAAAATGGGAAGGGATTACACAGAGGTAAGGAAAGAAAAAAGGTGTTGGTAAATCCTTCTAAGAAAGAGTTCACAAGCTGCACAACAGAACTAGAGTTTTGTTCTTTTTGTTTAATCTCTGAAATGTTATACCTCACTCCCCATTGAGACAAGCTCTCTTTCTATCTCCCACTAAGAAGTCATGATGAAAAAAAGCTGGTTCTACATGAGACCATGGTTCCCCTACACAGCATTTAAAATCCACTCTGATTCTGACTTTTCTGCTAGAGTACTGTCCTAGCTCTCTAGGATAAAGACACGGAAGGTTAAGAGGATGCAAAACATCTCTTTCATGTTTATGTTGATAAGCATCTGAAAAGGAGGTAGGTGTGCTGTTCTCAAATAGAGAATTTAGCATCTCTGTGCACTGAGAAAAACAAGGGCTACAAGGAGCAAAAGTGGCTGACATTAGTAAATGCCTTCACATTTTACGGCTGACCTTTACCTGAGTGCTGTAGCAGATGGATTTCTGAAGTCTATCAAATGGCATATTTTTCATGGACCACATACAACACTTCAATTGAGCACCACTGAAAAGCAAGATATCTCTCCCAGAGCCTCTGTGTATCAGAAATACTGAGTATCAGAAAGACTGAAATTCAGTGATGGGGTAACTTGACAGCAAAAAGTGTTTAGCCTTTTCTTTGGCTTCTGGTTGAAGCTGGAATAGATCAACCTATGCAAAATAATGAAGAAATGGAATTTGGAAATGTTCTTCCAGTCTAATGTGTGACTGATTGTGTGTGAGGGTACTGGATGGATGGGAAATCTCAGGGCTACATATACAATATTTGTTCTGGGGTAAGCAATTCTCTTTGAGGTTTTCATTCTCCTCTCTTCTCCTCCCCTCTCCTCTCTTCCCTTGCTCTTTTCCCTGACCATTACTTCTCTCCCTTTTCCTCTTTCCTACTCTCTTTCCTCTCCTTTCCTGTCTTCCCTTAGTTCTTTCCTTTTCTTTCTTTGCTTCCTTTGTCTCTCCTCCAGGCACTTCTCTTTCTTTATCCACCCATTAGATTACCCTGCACCTTCCAATTCCAAATCCAAGTTCCTACAATGTCAAATACATTTTCCCCCTCCAAGCAAACACCTAATTCTACTTGCAGAAATCACATTTTGTTAATGGATATGGCTTAAGTGCTATTTCATTAAAGGCAGGCAGTAGATGGATTCTTTCCCACACATGTAAACCTTTTCAATCATGCAACCATAATTACTGGTCCTTTGGCATGTGCATGCTATTTTCTCCTTTGTTAATTCTCCAGTCATAAGACAACCACAAGAAGTAAAGTCAAGAACCCTTCACTATAATCAGCCAGAGTCCCATGAATCAACATGATTTCCAACTGACCTTGAAAACCAAGAATATTAAGGAGACACATCAAAATAAATGCTGAAATATAAAATGATCGTGGGGTTCAATTTGCATGACAACCTGTGGATCTCACCATCTGGGCTGTACAAAGATACTCAGAACATCGAGCTGAGGTTGAGGGCCATGGTGCAGCTAAAAATAGGTGGTGGGGGTTAAGCCTTCCAAAGATAAAAAGAAAATTAGCACTTATGGTAAAGGTACCATTTCCCAGGCACTTTTTTGTATTTTTTTATTTTAAAAACAAAACAACAACAGCAACAACAAAAAGAATAAAAATGATGATATAGAATGCAGTATTTGTTTCTTCTGCAAAATATTTCATGTGAGCTATTGAAATTTATTCTGATTTTGCAGCTGAGGAAGTTAAAAGGAAGTAACTTAGGCAGGATTATACAGCAGGTATGTGACAAACCAGGTATTTGAACTAAAGCTTTCATGGCTCAATTAGGCTACTTTTGGGGAGAAGAGGACCCTGCTAAGAAACTGTGGGATAGTCAATAAATACCTGTCTCATGCATAATGGCAGCACTAGGGAGGAACTAAGAGCAGGAGGACATGGTGTCACATTATCTACTTTCCCCTCAACAACTACTAATAGCCTATTTCTTAGTTCTTCTCCTGCTATTGAAGCAGAGAAATGGAATAAGAATTCTCAAATCAAGCAAAACTGCAGGGACTAAGAGGGAAAATGGAAATTTCAGATTACCCTAACATTGTACACGTGTTGAAATACCACTCTGCACCTTACAATCACTGCCAAGTATTGTATGTCAATTAGAAATGAATATGCTTTAAAATGGAAATAAACTGGGCTTGGTGGTGCACACTTATATTTCCTGCACTCAGGAATCTGAAGTAAAAAGATTGCCTCAAGTTCAAGGCCAGGCTGGGCTACCCAGTTAGTTCAAGGCCAGTCTGGATTACACAGAAAGACTCTTTCTCAAAAAACAAAAATAAAAACCAAAAAAACTCCCCACAAAATAATTACTTCTAATTAAAGTCTTTATATCACTTAACAACACAAATACATTGTGAGTAATGCATCCTTAGTTGGTTTTGTCATTGTGCAAACAGCATAAAGCATACTCACACAGCCTCACATTGTATGCTCACAAATCAGGTTTCCCATCACTGGGACCCAATGACCAACTCCCACGATTTAAAACAGGAAGATTTAATTTGTATCACAGTTTCAAGGGATTCAGTCCATGGACTATTGTCTCCAAGGCAGAAATGTCGTGGCAGATGGGTGTAGCATTCAGTCCCTGTGTTTCAGAAGCAGAGCATGGGAACAATGTCAGAGAGAAAGGGGATACAGAGCAAATATAGACCTCGGTGCGACGCTGCTATGACAGCCCCAGATGCAGGCAGATGTCTTCTCCACCAATCCCCCTGATGAATCCCAAAGCCAATCAAGTTGACGCTGTATCCCTAAGGACCAAAGATGGTTGACAACCACTGCGGTGTGCACAGTGGGTATGTTCCACTCTTTAGTGTTCCTTTAGTTTTGCACATCAGACAGTGGCAACGATGGAAAGAACGAAGTCCAAAAAAGATCTTTCCTAATAAGCCAGGAGTAAATCTTGAATGAAGGAACCCTGCATTTTGCTAAAACAACACAGAGAGGCACAGAAATTAAAATACAGAAAAGAGTCCTCACCAGATAGCAAGGTAAAATACATCATTTCTCCTTGGAAGGAAGGATGGAGGAGGAGAAATGGGGGTTCCAGAGAGTTGAGAGTCAGGCAGATTGCGATTTTTAAAAATTTATTTTATTAATACATGCTTGCAGTACGTGTATTGTACTGTAAAAGATAGTTTGTTTCTTTTTTAAAATCTTCTTTTCTCTCCCTTCTTCCTTTTTCTAGTTCCCCCCAAAATGGATCCACCTGGAAAATACAATCTTGAGTGAAATAAATCATGCACACAGACTTGAATACCAAATATCATCCTCTCATCTGAAGAATGCAAAGTATAAACTAAGAAAAAAAAAAAGAATTGGTGGAAGGAGACAAAAGGATGGATCTTTTGCAGATAGGGAGGGGTTCCGGGGACCAAAGGAGAGGGGAGGAGGGAATGGGGGTAACCTCAATGAGTGTGCACATTATACACCATCAATATGAGCTAAGATTGATACTATCCACAAGGTTGGGATTTTTAAGATGAAAAATTTGAAGAGAAGCAGAGACTTTATGCAGTTTGAAACAGGAGCCCGAGACAGTGAAACTGAAGCACGTAGCAATAGGTATAGTGATGACCTCTGTAAAGAATAGCCTTCTGAACAATAGTACCTTAGATATGCCCCATATTCTGGCTCTGAAAACATCCCACACTTGACCTAACATGACATTAAATCATTCCTACCCGGAAGAGAGCTAAAGGTGGCCGTGGCAAGCTTTCCTTTGGATGCAGGGTACAGTTAGTACCGATTAGAGGACAATAAAGTGGAATGCAGAAAACAGGAAACAGACAGAAGAGATAGCCATTACTGGCAGGAGGAATCCAGGTAGCCAGAGCCCGGGTAAGGGCTACAGTATCAGTTGCTGGGGACAGGTAAAAGCATCACTCTCACCCAGAGAATTACCTCCAAGCTTTGCAAAGTGTCAAATTCCAGGAGGAAAAGAATTTGTGAGATGAAGATTAGTTATGGCTTAGATGGTGGGTGTCCCCCCAAATCCTCTGTACTGAATGCAGGAGTGGGAGATTTGAGTGGGTGATTGGATCTTAAGGGTTCTGAATTTATCAGTGGATTAGTCCATTGATGGCATCACAATTGGATGGCATTTTTGGGAGGTGGTGGAAACTTAGGTGGTGGTACCTAGTTGAAGTGAGTCGGTCCTTGGACACAAGTCCTCAGAGACTATATCTTGTCCCGACTCTTCTACATTTTGTCAACTGCTGTGAGGGTGAGCAGGTTTGCTGCATGATGCTTCTGCCTCACCACAGACCTACTTGCCATGCAGTTAGACAACCAAGGACTGAAACTTCTGAAGCCATAAGGTATTTTTTCACAATGGTGGAAACAAAACTAATACAAGATTCAAGGAACCTTTTGAGTTGGAGTAGAGGAAGACCCCAACGTGAATAAGTTGGACCCCTTCATTGACTGAATATTTGCACAAAATATAAGACCAGAAGAGGTTTTTATCCCAAATAGGAGTTTGAAATGTCTTTTCTCCTCCCCATCACCAGAAGAAATGAGAATTTTGACAATAAATTAAGCCATGCAAAAAACTGGTGAAAACTAATTTTCCTTCACACCTGCAATGCACCATAAAATATTTTGACATCTCTTTAGTTCTTGGCTCTGAAGTCTATAGGTATCCTGACAAGTTTTCTTTTGACTTTTGATGGCATATTTTTTCTAAGTCCATCCAGCAGATTGAATCTCAAGCCATAGAATCAAAGAATGATGGTGTTTTCTCAGATGACTGGCAAATATACCTGGCTCTCTCTTCTGCTTGGATGGTTTCCCGAATTCCCCACAAGCTTATTTAATGTAAGTTCATCTCCCCATCAACGTTTGGCACTAATTTCTCTAAGTCTTGTCATATATGTACTTGATAGTTCACAGCTGCAGTTAAATGCAAGCATAAGAGCTAGAAGTAAGGACACAAATATAATTGTGTCCAATTATATTCCAGTTACCCCAGAATATCAGGCTGTGTTTCGAAGCGGGGTTTTAGTGACACCCTATGAAATTGCCCTAGGTAATCAGGATTATTTGTGATAGTTTTAGTCTTTCCATGTGACAACCAAGCATCTATCTATATAACACATGAAAAAGGAAATAACCCTATATATCTATAGTATAGTCTCAGGATTAATAATGATAATGAATGATATGAAAATACGATGATAAATAGAGCCATTATATTTTTAACATGAATAATAATGTGACACAAATATGTCAATTGATAGTTTCCCTTGACTCAAATTCTCAGCATTGGCAATCTATAGAAAAGTCTCATCTTGTCATAAGTAGTGCATTTCAAACTCTGCATATCCAACTTCTGGATTATCAAAAAGGTTATCCTGAATGACACTAACAGTGTACAGCCCTTGGATAATTCAGGTATTTTTCTGAGCACCTCATGTATAGAAATCATATGTATCATTTCCAAGGCTATTGTCAGTTAAAAACTCTGTAATGATATAGTGATACACTCTTGCCTATAAATAAGGCTTTTATGCACAATAAGTTCACAATATAGTCTCGTGGCTGCTTGTCAATCGTTCCTGGATGTGTTCATGTGGTCACAGAATGGCAAGGTCAAAAAATTCTAATCTAACACTTTTGTGCATTTCAGATATATTTATTTAGCATCTGCAAAATAATTGCCACACGGAACAGCTATGTGCTGACAATTAGCTAGAGGGACTGTGTTCTTCTGTGCTTTAGCTACTTTTATGACACAACTGAACTGTGCAACTACTTCCCCATTGGCAGACTAACACTGAATCTCTAATTTATTACACTGAGGTATTTGAGTGCCTGGAATATAAAAGACCGATTGTCCTGAAATGGCTCAACAAAGGAAAAATGTGTAAAAAGAAAAAAAAAAGGCAGACTCATTAGTATGAAAAAGAGCTCTATCATTTCACTAAAATTAGGTTACTGAGTTTAACTGTTTGACACATATTTATTCCAATTAATTTCAATTACAAAAAACAAGTGTAAATGGATATGTAGACATAAAGTTAGCAGGCAACTTGTCTGAGATCATTAGCTGTGATATTCATGTCTAACTATTAGTATAACTAGTGAAGAGTGAATCCATTCCTCCTCAACCAGCAGTTCTATCGGATAGAAGTCATGGTGTGACAGTCCTTAAATTAAATATGCCATTAAGGATTCTAATTAATTTTGACATGCACATGTGGATTTTTTTGGTTAAGAAAATTAATAATGCATAAGAATTACAGAAAGCAGCTAAAGCAATCTTCTTTCCATTTCTTTGATCTCCTATCAGAATACTGTGCACTAAGAAAGATAATTTCTTTCTTTTTTTGGGTGCTGGGGATCAAACTCAGAACATTGCACTTGCCAGGGGAACATAATTTTGAAGCAGATCTTAGTCATGAATATTCAAGGTAGAATCTTGGAAGAATCACTGAATCATAGCACATTTATCTTGGAAGCTGAGCTCTATCGTTAATTGTGCAAATGGAAGAGTTATGACAATCCTGCTAATGGGTTTCACTTGTTTTGAGGGTTCTAGATGTCTCAGTAGTAGAGACTCATCAACAAGAAAACCAGATATATAGGGTCTTTCCTCACAAAGAATTTATCAAGAAGACATTACCTTGTCCAGCTCTCTCTCTCTCCTACTTCCTGGATCCCATGAAACAAAGAGCTTGGGTCCACCATGACATTTCTGCCTCACCACAGGCCCACAAACAATCGAACTAGATGTCCATGGACTGAAACCTTTGAAACCGTGAGCCAAAATGAACCTTTTCTTCTTATAAGTTGATTATCTTAGGTATTTGGCCACAGCAAGGGGAGGCTGACCAGCACAGAAGGTGAAGGTAAAAGATGTATCATTCGTGATCAACAAAATTCCTTGGAGAAAGTATCTCGAAGTAAGCTCCAGGAATGGTTGAATCTTAAAAAAAAAAAAAAA
>RJWM01043170.1:0-13949 GCA_004363535.1 Dasyprocta punctata
TTTGGGTCTTTTCCTTTCATTCTAAAGATAAGGAAGCTGGGTTCAGCAGGGCAGGTAGCTTTTACAAGGCCCAGGGAGCCAGCCCCGCTGTTTGATTTTGAGACCCATGCTTTCTTGTAAGTGACATAAGGTGCTTGCCATGTGCTAGGCCTGGCAAAAGCACTCCACATGTGTAAACTCCTTTAATCTAGGTGCTGTCATCACCATCCCCACAGAGGAGGAGACAGATCAAAGTGTGAAGAGGCAGAAATGGCTCCACATGGGCTGTATCCTCTTTGGGCCTGCGTCTGTGCATCTAGTCGGGGCACAGGCCTTGCCCTTGCTCTTAGGGCTTGTCACAGTGGTGGGCCAAAAGTTGGTGGTCACTGTCCCTCTCTGGCTGCTCACACAGAAGAGACCTTCTGCCTGCCAGCTGCCCAGAGAATCCCTCCCTTCCTTGGCTTAAATGATTCAGCTGTCCCAGGTGAAGGAGAAGAAGGTGGAACTGGTGTATTCAAGGCTGAGGAGAGAGAATATGGAGATGTGCCTTGTCCTTGCCGTATTAAGGTTTCCAGAGAAACAGAAGCTATTGGAGATAGATGTGTGGAGGGCAGGGAGAGAGGGGCAGGAGAGGAAAGAGACTGATAATGATAATAATAGCTAAATCTTGGGAACAGCCTATATGTCCATCACAGATGAATGCGTAAACAAAATGTAGTATTACATACAATAGAGTACTAATGTATCAGAAAGAAGGATAAAGTCATTTGTAGGAAAATGAACGTACCTTGAGAGTGTAATATTGGGTGAAATAACTCAGATACACAAGTTTAAATATTGCTTTTTTTGGGGGGGGGTTTGAGACAGGGCCTGAGGCTGACCTTGAATTCACGGAAATTCTCCTGCCTCAGCCTCCCAAATGCTAGATTACAGGTGTGGGCTTCTATGCCTACCTACTTGCATGGCTTTTCTTTTCTTTCTTTCTTTTTTTTTTTTTAAGAAACCTAAAGTATAAATAAACAGCAAAACAAAAATAGATAATAGGAAATAGGGAAATAGGTCTTTCTCAAGTGGGAAGAAGATGAAGAGGAGAGAAAGGGATTGGAGAAGGGATTAAGATGTGTGGTGTGTGTGTACCAACTTCCCACAAGGAATGCAAACACTATGTACTGCAAACATGTACTAATACAAATAAACAAATAGATAAATTTTTAAAATTATGTGAATTGGCTCATGTGATCATGGAGGCTGAGAGAAGTCCCAGAATCTGTCATTCGAAACCTACGGAATCAGGAACCCCTGTGATATAATTCTGTCCAGACATCAAGGCCTCAGAACTAGGTTGGGTGGTGTGGGGACACTGGCCTGAACCAGATCTAAAGCCTCAGAACCTACATCCTAGTGTCTGAGGGCAGAAAGAATGATTCCCTAGCTTTTCTGCCCCCTCCTGCCCTTGGGATTGTGCTGCCCGTGTGGACGGGAGCCAGTCTCCTTGCCCACGCCAGAGCGGGTGGAGGGGCTGCCTCTCCACAGAGAATTCAGGCGCCTGGGGGTCATGTACAGCGCAACCTCCTGCCTTCCCTTGGCCCAAGGAAGGTGACGCAGAGTTGACCTCCGCATTCCCCTTCTCGTGGCCTCTGCTTTTTCTGTCAGGTTCTTGCTGCTTTGTTGCCCCCTCATTTTTTTTCAACTTCCTTTTCTTTCTCTTCCCCATGCTTTTCCTTTTCCTTTGGTCTCATGTTCTTTTCCATTAAGCTGCTTATTTGTACTGTCTCAGGACAAATCCAGTCCACCCAGAATTTTGAGAAGAGAATATTTGTTTTATTTTTATTTAAGTGCTGGGGTTTGAACCCAGGGCCTCACACATGCTAAATACAAGCCTTAGGGAACACTGGATTAAAGAATAATTAAGTACAGTGGGATAGGTTAACAAGGGCTCTGCTGGTAAGAACAAAGACAACAGTAGAAAAAGAGGAGTGGTGGTCATGGGGGTAGCTGCGCTCCCCAGGGCTGGGATGGAGGGCCCAAAGAAGAGCTCCTTGCTGCCCGGCCCTCACTGGGGAGCAAGGCTGGAGCCCACTGACTGGCAGAGAGGTTTCTGTGGTGCCAGGCTGCAGAAACTTTCTGGAAACTCATTCTCTGTCAGTGGCCCTCAGGTGTTAGGAGGGTCTTGTGCAGCTGTGGAGGGAGGTCTGGGGCTGCTGCCCACTGGGCACCATGAGGCTGGTGCTGAGGAGGCAGCTGCAGACCCTAGCACATGGTTCCCCTCAGCCCTGGACAGACAAGCTGGCCCCACACCAGTGGCAGGGACATGGTAATAGACAGGACTGAGACACCATCACAGCACAGGCAAAGGGGTTGTATTGGATGATCTGGGTCCCCCCAAGTCCTCATATACTTTTGATGGGGCTGAGTCTGGTGCTTGTGATTGGTTTGTTGTGTAGCACTGGGATTGATGATGTGAGTGCTGCACCCGCCCAGGGGTGAAGCCAACATACTGTATAAGTGGGGCGGGTCTTCCTTTTTTCCATTTCTGCCCTTTCTCTCTCTCTCTCTTTCTCACCAGCGCACCTTGCTGTTGCGACGGCCATGAACGGCAGCCCCACCACACCATGCTGCTTTGGAGCCAACTGAGTATGGACTGAAACTCCCGAGAAACTGTAAGAAATAAACCTTTCCTTCCCTAATTTTGGGTGTCAGGTATTTTGTCTCTGCAATGAGTGAAAAGTAACTAAGACAAGGCTGAGTTAGGAAGTAGGAGGCAACAAATCAAGAAAGGCACATGTATAAAAATGCCACTTATTTGAACTTGTCAGAGAGCAGAATGTGGGTATGAAGGGAAGGGGCCCGCGGGGCTCACGTGCTGGGGATTCTGAAGGGATGGAGGCCGGGAGACAGTGGGAGGGGAAGTGCTGAGTCCAGGCCAGGAGCCCCCGGGATGCAGGACGGTGGGGCACTTGCCCACCTGTGGCTCTGAGTCCGGGTGAGCTGGCTCCTCAGGTTTCTTAGCCCAGGCCTGGCTTGAACTGTGCCCTCACCATTGCTGCTGAGTTTGACTAGATCCAGAGAAAGTGACCAGGTTTTCCCTTGCCATTGTCTTTTATCAGTACTGGTTTTAATAAAGCTATACAATCACAGTCTCACTTTAGTCACTGTGACTGTTTTTGTGTCATTTAAAAATAGTGTCATTTAAAATGTAACTGTGATATTGTCAGATAATGAAAAATAAATATTTGGTCTTTGCCCTGGGTTCCTGGCACAGTTTCCCAAACCCTTGGAATTTCCTGAGTGATAGTGTTTGGATGTTCATGATAAGCATCTGTCAACTGGACCTGAGTCTGAGTTATTGAGGTGACTCACAGTGGCCCGTAGGAAGTTCATGGTGATGGCTGGTTGCCAGAGGAACCAATCACTCAATTAGAGGATTAATCACCAACAGCCACAGATACAATCAGTCATGCCTATGCAAGGGGACCTCCATAAAAACCCAACAGCTGGGCATGGTGGTACACACCTGAAATCTCAGTTTCTCAAAGGCTGAGGCAGGAGGGTTGCAAATTAGAACCCATCTTGGGCAGTTTAGTGACTTAGCAAAACCTTGTCTCAAATAAAAAAAAATTTTTTTTGGCACTGAGGATTGAACGCACAACTTTGCGTTTGCCAGACAAGCGTTTATGCCACTGAGCTAAATCCCAGCCCCTCAAATAAAGTTTTTAAAAGATTGCTAGGGAATGTAGTTTTGTACAAAGGTTCTGGGTTCAATTCCTAGCACTGTGAAACAAAATAAAACAAAACACCCTGTTATGATTGATACATTGTGTCAACCTGAGAAGTTTAGAAGTTTAATTGAGAGGCTCAGCAGGGAGCCAGGGTTCTTACTTTGTAAATATCCTCATCCTGTGCAAAGGAAGGCAAGGAGATTTGTGAATGCTACACCCACCCTGGAGTGGAGATGGGGTAAGTGAGGGGTGGGGGTGTGTGTGGGGGGGTCCTGTGTACAGTACAAGGGAGAAAAAGAGGCTTGCTCTGCTCCCTTTTTGCTCTGGCTGCTTTTGCTTGCTGCTGCCTCGAAGTGTTGCCCTGGTGCCATGCCACCCTGCCTTGGAACCAGCTGATTATGGACTGAAACCTCCAAAAACTGTAAGCCAAATAAACCTTGCCTTCCCTAATTTTGGGTGTCAGGTGTTTTGTCTCAGCAACGAGTGAAAAGTAACCAGGACACACCCTAAGTTGTAGGATTCAGAGAGCTTCCAGTTTGGTGAGTGCACCATGTGCCAGGAGGGTGGTGACCTCTGCTCCACGGGGATAGAAATCCCTTAACCTGGCACCCTTCTAGACTTCTCCTGCACGCCTCTTCGCCTGGCTTTATCTAAGTGCTTTACGATAGTCTCTACAATAAATCAGTAGTTGGAAGTAAAGTGCTTTCCTGAGTTCCATAGGCTGTTCTAGAAGAAGAGGGTGGAGAGAACCTTGAGCTTGTAAACAGTTGGTCAAGGGTATAGCTGGTCCAGAATTGCAGTTGGCATCTATAGAGCTGGGCCATCTAGTAGGACCGATCATTTAGCTTATGAAGTTTCCATTAACCCTGGGCAGACAGTCTTAGGGTTGAACCGTAAGGTGAGCATTGGCTGATGTAGGGTGTCAGAAGTACTCTGTGGGTGGAAACAGATGATGGAGACGTCCCTATTGTGGGGACTCTAAATCATGAAGGCACTAAATCATGAAATCATAGAGGCACTATATCGTGAACACAGTTTTGTTTTAGAATCAATGAAACACCCATCCCAACAGCTGTGTTCTGTTCACCCAACCCTGTCCTGGCCCGCTGGTTCCTCATTTATTTATTTATTTTTTGGTACCAGAAATCGAACTCAGGACCTCGAATTTGCCAGGCAGGTGCTCTGCTGCTGAGTTATATCCCAGGCTTGTGCCTCATTTGCAATTTGCTTGCTTTCTGGCCTGCCCTGAAGCCTTGAGTCACTAGATGAGCTACTTGTTCACCAGAGTCACTTTTCTCTTCTGACTTTCTGTATGAAGGGCAAGGTTGGGAACCCAGGATCCAGGGCCAGTCTGAGGGTGTGGGGTAAGAGGGTGGCCCAGAGAGGAAGGGAGGAGCCTGGGCATTCCTGTGGGTGTAGGTGGGGCAGTGGCCTGTCTTTGTGTGACTAGAGAGTGGGACTGGAGAGGCAGTCGCTGTGTCCCCAGGCCACGTTAGCTGTTGTGGAAACAGGAACCGATAATCCCATAGACTGGAGCTACTGACAGCCAGACCACAGGACCCAGACCCCATGCTCTGCTGTTCCTCGGGCAGGGCCCCAGGGTCGGGAACAGCAGCAGGTGTGACTTTTACTGGTGGTTTTAGGATGGCAGCTGCTTCCTCCTCTTGGGGTCACTTCCTGACTTGCTCTAGCTTTCCACACATGCAGTTTTGTTTGTTTTTTGCTTTTTTTGCTTCGTTTGTTTGTTTTTGTTTTTTGAGATAGGGTCTCACTATGATGCAGTTCAGGCTAGCCTTGAACTCTCTTATGTAGTCCAGGCTGGCCTCAAACTCATGGTGAACCTCCTGCCTCAGCCTCCTGAGTGCTGACACTCCAGGCAAGTGCTTCCATGCCCAGCAAGGCCATGCATTATTGTGGTTGTGTTTCTTACACTAAAAGCTTCTATGCTCTTTCAGATACAATGCTTGGCTTGGAAGAGCAATGCTCAACGCTCCTGATTTTTTTCTTTTGAGAGCTAGCACAACTACAGTGTGAGTGTTTTTTCTGTGGGTTGTAGCAGTGACTGAGATCATCTACTGGGTTTTATACAGCCAAGTCTCTGACTCAGAACTTATAAAGTTTAGAGATGCTATTAGAGAAGAATAAAAAGCTCTTAGCTTGTTGGAGTAGGATTTTAACTTAGATTTTTTTTTTTTGGTATCAGGAATTGAACTCAGAACCTTGCACTTGCTAGGCAGGTGCTGTGCCACTGAGCTATGTCCTTGGCCTAGATTTAATCTTCCAATTCTTAGATTTGTAGCTGGTTTTGTCTGTCTTGTAAATGCTTCTTCTGAACCTAGTAATAAGGGCATCACCATTCTGAAAACAGCAGCCAGGATAACAGGTTAACACTGAGACCCTGCCTTGCTGCCCTTCTCTTAAAAATGGGATAAACAGCTGGAGACAGTGATGCACACCTATAATCCGAGCACTTGGGAGGCCGAGGCAGGGGAATTGTTGTGATTTTGAGGCCATTTTGGATTGCATAGTGAATTCAAAGCCGGCCTCAACCCCAATAGCAAGACCCTGTCTCAAAAGGCAAAAAGCAAAACAAAAACAAAAACAAAAACAAAAAAATGGATAAACAGAATTTTTATTTCTGAGGGTCTTATGCAGAACAATAAACAGGTAAACTGCAGCAGGCACTGACAAGGGACACTAAGAGGACAAGGCGGAATGATGTGGGAGGATGAGTGGACCTGAGTTAGTTGGAGTCAGGAAGGGCCTAGCTGAAGAGCAACATTGAAGCTAAAACCCGAGTGGGCCTCCTTTGCTCCTTGGCTTCCTTTAAGGCCCTTGATTTAAACAGTTCAACATTAGTAGTAAGTTTTATTTTGGTATCTGATCAGATGACTGATCATAGCCCACAAAAAGGAATAAGACTTTTCTTTCTCTCTCTCTCTCTCTCTTTCTTTCTTTCTTTCTATCTATCTTTCTCTCTTTTGAGACAGTGTTTTCCTGTGTAGTTCAGGTTGGCCTTGAACTCATTTTGTAGCCCAGGGTGACCTTGAATTCATGGCAATCCTCCTGCCTCAGCTCCCTAAGTGCTGGGATTACAGGCATGCACCACCTCGCCTTGCAGGAATGGGACTTTAATATTAGGCCTTACCGGTGTATTCAAGTATTTGTGGGATTTTTTTTCCTTCATTAAATCATGGCCAGATGGTAAACTTTCTGTTTATTCATTTATTTATGGTGTAGTGCTGGAGATGGATCCCAGACCCTCATGCATGGTAAGCGTGCACTTTACCACTGAGCTACACTTGCAGCCCCAACACAGTAACTCCTAATCAGTGAAAACTAAGAAGTTAGGGGTTGTTAATCAATGCTTGCACCAAGTATAGTCCTAGTGACTACATGTCCTTATCGTTCCTTTTAAAAGAGTATAGATCTCAGGATTCAATTCATGTATTTTTTTTTTAGGTACTGAGAATCAAACTCTGGACCTTACACTTGCCAGGCAGGCACCTGTGCCAGTGAACTATATCTCCAGCCCTAGTTCGTCTAATTATATAACTAAATCCTATCCTTGTAAGTACTTTTGCATGAATGTGTAACCAGAGGCACATTGATTACATGGGGGTCAGAGATGACCATGTGAACCCAGGTGCACACACACACACACACACACACACGCAACCTGGCTGAAAGAGGTCTTTCAGTTCCAAGAGCTAGAGCAGAGTGTGGTTATGCCCATGGCAAATGTTCTAGAAAACAGCAAGATGCCAAGGCCTTTGCTTTTATATTTTAAAAATAGCTCTTATTAGGACAAACTGAAAGGTTTTTTTTTTTTTTTTTGTCTTTTTGACCCAGGATCTCACTATGCAGTTCAGGCTGACCTTGAACTCAGTTTGTAGCCCAGGCTGGCCTTGAACCCATGCCAATCCTCCTCTCAGTCTTCCAGTGCGCTGGGATTATAGACATGTGCCACCACGTCTGGCCAAACCCCATATAACTTTAAATTAGTTTGGAACATATTGACCAGTAAAAACACAAGAATGAGATGATTTTTTAAGGATGATGACAGCCATGTCCAAAGTTATCATGTAGTGGTAGGAAATAAAGACATTATTTTAAGTCATTGGATGTAATATTTTTATAAATCACCTTTTCCGTCACCTCAGGAATGCTGGGGTTATAGCTCAGTGGCATAAGTCCTGCCTGGCAAGCACAAGGTCCTGAGTTTGAGTTAAAAAAAAAAAAAGGCTCCTGTTCATCTCCTCAGGAAGCGTGTGTTTTTACTTTATTCCCATCCAAGCCAGTTTCAGTGGTCTTTTTTTCTTTTTTTTGGTACTGGGGATTGAACTCACAACCTCATGGTTGCCAAGCAGTAGTAGTCTTTTTTTTTTTTTTTCCTTTTTATCTGTGCTGAGTTGCTGGCTTCCCACTGACCAGTACTGCAGGGCAAGGGCATAAGAGTAGACAGGATAGCCCTTCACTGGTGAGAAGCAGCAGCCCAACTTGTCCATGGTAACCAGGGTCATTGCTATGGCTTCTTTTTTTACTTCTTGTCTATCACTCCCAACAGGGGAGGGTCAGTCTTGGTCTCCAATTTTATTTTTAACTTAATTAAAAAAATTCTTAATGAACTAGGAATGCCCCAAATGTACACAGCCTATGTGTGGAGCACGGTGAATTGGCACAAATGCACACCCACCTCCTCCAGCTTCTTTTCTCTACGCTATTCCTGCCAGAGGCTGCTAATGTGACTTCTGAAAAAAGCACGGATTAGCTCCGCTTGTTCTTAAACTTTGTAAAGGTGGAAACAATCCAAATTATGCTGCTGCTGTGACTTGTCATGTTCTTGCAGTTATAATTTTGTCACTTTCATTGCTGCTTAAGTGAACCTGATTAAGTCATCACTCATTACGATAGACACTGGACCTTTTCCAGCTGCAGCCCACTGCAGACAGCACAGGTCTCTTGGGGTATACTTGGGGTGCATGCAAACATGTTTCTATGGTGCATATCTGAAGCTGTGATGGTTGGGTGATAGAGGATTGTGGATTCAACTTTGGCAGATACTACCAATAATTTCACCAGTGATTTTAACAGTTTATATTCTTATCTGGAGTATGTGAGAGTTTTATTTTTTTCCACAGCCTTGACAACACTATGGAAAGTGAAAATGGCTTTTTCATTTTACGCTGTGTATTAGTTTCTTTTTTTAAAAAATTTTTAAATTTTATTTTAAAGATAGTAAAATCCAACAAAACAGAGTAGAACAAAGTCAATCAAAACAAAGCAGTAGAACTGGTACAGAACTTCAAAGCAGGATACTAGGAAAACAATAGCTACTATAGTATATCTTGTTATTTTCAGAATAGTTGACCATTCCATCAGGTATAGTAAAATCAAACCCAAAACATAACAGAATAAAACCAATCAAAACAGAATATGAAATCAAGCAAAAAAAGTTAATCAGAATAAAACCAAACAATGAGAACAATATTGGGCCTCAAAGACAAGACAGAAGGGAATCCCCCATATTTACTACATTGCACACTGTCAGCCTCCCAAGAGATGCTCAGACTGCTGGCCACAGGCCTGCAAAATCAAGCAAACAATACAAGCATTTAGGTGCTTTATGTACCTTAGTTGCTATCAACTTAGACAGTCCTCTAAACCAGCAAGTTGCGTATGGGGTGGGGGTGGAGGTGGGGGTGGAGGGGAGCCCTTGATACTTAATCTGCAGGCTGGTAGGCCTACAAGAGCCACATCTCTTTCCCCTCCTGGAGTCCACGCCGGTTGCGCACACTCACCAGGAAGACATGCTAGTTGTCTTCTGGTTGAAGCCTCCCTGCCCAAAATCTGTTTTGATTGCTTTTATTCTGTTATGTGCTCTTTTTTTTTTTTTTTTTTTTTGCAGCATCAGGGAACGAACTCATAACCTCACACCTGCCAGGGCAAGCACTTAAGCCACTGAGCCGAACTCCTGGCCCTAGTTTTTTGAGGCAGGGTTGCACTGTGTAGCTCAGGCCAGTCTTGTGCTCGTGTTGTAGCCCAAGCTGGCCTCGAACTCACAACGCTCCTCCTACCTCAGCCTCCCGAGTGCTGGGATTAAAGCTGTTATATACTCTTTAAAATAAAAAAAAAAATTTAAAATGTATCTGGAATTGAATCTTGGAAAAAGAAAGTTTATCTGGGCTTAGTTTTGGGAAGTTTATTTGGGCTCAGTTTTGGAGGTTCCACTCCATGAGCAGTCAGCCCCATTGCTTTGAGTTGGGGGCTCATCATGGTTGGACAGAATGGGAAGAAGAAAATGCTTATTTCATGGCTGAAAAGTAAAAGAGAGAAAAAGACTGGGGTCCCACAGTCCCCTCTGAGGTCATACCACCAGAGTCAAAGACCTCTGCATGAGTTTTCCGGTGGTGTGAAATAATACCTGAGAAAAGCAATTTGAAAGGAGGAAAGGTTTATTCTGGCTCACATTTTCAGAGGATTCAGTCCATGGCCACTTGTCTTCTCTGTTTTGGGGCTCATGAAGGAGCTAGCACCCTAGGGTCTCCTTAAAAAGTACATAACTAGTGACTCAACTTCTACTTACTAGGCTTCACCTCCTAAAGGTCTCCCAATCTCCCAGTCGTGTCACTGTATATGGAAGGTATGGTGACCATGCCTTCCATATACAGGCCACTGGGGAACATCCCACATCCAAACTATGGCAACATCCCACTAGGCCCCACCTCTTAGACCCCCTCCCCACACTGTCTCCTAATAGCACCAAACAGGGAAGCAGCTTTTACTACTTGAAAAACAAGCTGTAACACCCTGGTGGAAGTATAGTGGTTTTAACTTGTGTTTCTTTGATAAAAATTGAGATTGAGTTCCTTTTCATACATCTATTGAATATCCTCACTTGTAAAAAATATGACTCTTGCTAATCTTCCTTACTGTGTTTTCTGATTGAGTCTTCTTTTGTCAAAGATCTGTCATAGACATATTCTCCCTTATGTTGACTTTTAATTCTCTTATGCTACTTTTCAGTATTTAGACATTTCAAATTTTAGTTTAATTCAATTTATGAATCTTTTCCTTAATATTCAGTGCCTTTGTATGCTTTAAAAATGTTTCTCATCTCAAGGTTGTGAAATTATTCTTTTGTGTTATACTCTAAAATCCTTCATTGTTTTACTTTCACTTTTAAATCTTCATTGCACGATAAATGACCATATTTGCATATGACTAGAGTAGGATCCAAGTATCACTCTCCTTCCTAACTGATATGTAGTTGGAACAGCACTGTTTATTGGAAAAGTCATTCTTAATGTTCTACAGGGCCTCCGATCATAGGTCAAATGTTCATGGGAGTGTGTTTCTACAATTTCTATTTTTTCTGTCAGTTTATTTGATACCCTGGGTTTGGCAACAAAATTCAGTGGGAAAGAATTTGAAAGAAATGAAGACTTTATTTAAAAATGGAAAAGAAAGGAAAGAAAAAAAGAGGAAAAGAACTTGCCAACTTGGTATGTGAAGCTTTGGGTACAGAAGGAAAGAGGTAGTACTAGGAAAGAAGGAGGGCAGGAACTGGCATAAAAAAAGAAAATTCCCACCCAGGTTCCCATGACAGTCCTTAAGCACATGAGGGGTGCAAGGGTGCTCAGTCCTTGGTTTTATGTAAATGGGGTATGAGACTGAGACTGTGCTGTTCTTCATTGACATTTATGATGGCAGGTGGCAGCTCACTGGTCAGGGCTGGCGTTTACATCGGCAGTCGAACGTGGAACTGGCCCAGGTGAAGGCTGTAGGGCTCAGGTTGTGGCCTCTCCAGGAAGCCAGTGCCATGTGACCCCACAGCCAGCAAGTTGCTCACAGGCCCAGTCTAAACCCTAGATCCTGTTGGCCACCTGGACCCTTCCTGGAGATTCAGCTCTTCTTAAACACCATAAATTTTATTTATTTACTTGTCTTTTCAAGGCAGGGATTCACTATGCAGTTCAGGCTGGCCTTAAACTCATTTTGTAACCTAAGCTGGCCTCAAACTGACAGTGATCCTCCTGCCTTAGCCTCCAAGTGCTGAGATTACAGGCCTGTACCACCAGCCCCAGCAAAGTCCATAAGTTTTAGACTGACTTTTATTTATGTATTTTTTTGTTTGTTTGTTTGTTTGTTTTGGTACTGGGGATCGAGCTCATGACCTTGCACTTGCCAGGCAGGTGGTGTGCTGCTAAGCTATAACACCAGGCATATTTATGTATTTTTTGAGGCAGGCTCTTACTCTGTAGTCAAGGACGGCTTGGAACTTGCAATCCTCCTTTCTCAGCCTCCCCTCTCCCCTACCTGCTAGGAGCTAGTCCCTCCCTCACTCTGGTTGTTGGCACCACCAGCATCCTCAGCTGATGGGTTGAGGCCCAGTCACTGTACAGTTGACCTAACAATGTCCACTATCCCTTACCACGTGGGCCTTTTCTAAAGGGCCCTACTCAGTTACTACATAAGCGGACAGAGCATGGAGTCACTAGCCACACAGTCGGGAACTCCACAGCCTAACGCTGATGTTACACCCTGTTTCCTGTCCTATATATTGTCATTCAGAAACAAGTCACTTGGTTCAGCCCATACAGAGGGACAGAGAATTACACAAGGGCCTTGTTATGGGTTGAGCTGGGCCCCCTTGGAATGCAAGTGGCTGGGTTCTAACCCTAGGACCTCAGAACTTGACTGTTTTTGGAGATGGAGGCTTTAAAGAGGTTACCGAGTTAAAGTGAGATCATGATTCAGGTGGACCCTGAACCAAGATTCCTGTTGTCCTGATAAGAAGAGGCCCAAAGAATGCCCTGTGCATGGAGAAGAGCTCATGCGAGGACTTGAGATTAGGCAGAGGGAGATGGTGTCTACAAGCCAAGGAGAGAGGCTTCAGGAGATACCCATTCTGCTGCACTTTGACCTTGGATCTCAGCCCCCAGAACTGTGAGAAATAAATTTCTGTGTTTGAACCGACACCCGCCGTGCCGGTCCCCACCTCCTGCGGCCTAGCAGATGCATACAGTGTGCACACTGGGAGCAGGGCTCTCTGGGCCAGTCAGGAAGGCTGTCCACCAGAGGGCGATGATTGCCACACATCATTTAGCCCACTAAGGTTTGGGGAAGTTGAACTGCCCAAGAGACTACAGCCTGGAACAAAGGTACTTGAAATGAAGCCTCAGGCCCATTATTATAACTCTGTGCACAGACTCTCTGCTGACATCCTTCGGTGTGTCTGCATGGCCTTTCTGCATAGCACAGGGAAGTCTGGAATGCCACCACCAAAGGGGGCACCTTGAATCTTCCAGGAAAGAAAAGCATCCTGATGATACAGACCTAAGAATAAGGAGGTACTGACAGCTTATCAAAAGCACTGGGATAAAAGTCTTTGAAATTCCAACTGGAATTAATTTTTGACTGAAAAATTTCAAGTAAGTATCTAACCAAAGTGTCATTCAAGTGAATGGATTTTTAAAAAGATATTTTTAAACTTGCAAGGACTTAGTATAATACTTTTGGTCTCCCTACCAGATAATTTATAGATGACTTTCTGTAGCAAGTAGAGCAGACCAAGAGGAAGAGGTGGATAAAGAAGCAATGATGGGTTAACAGAAAAAGAAATTTAGATGTCCAAAACACAAAAACAGAAACTAAGCCCATCACCGCCATCACCACCACTTCTGTAAGCATCAGGAAGTGTAGTTGTACAGTAGGGCCTCCGTATCCTCGGGCTCCACATCTTCAGATTCAACTGTGGGACTCTGTCTCAAAATAAAAAATAATAATAATAAAAAAAATTTTTAAAAAGCCTGAAAATGTTGCTCAGTGTGAAGGCCCTGAGTTTGATCCCCAGATTCATGATGATGATGAAAATGTGCTACTTTGAATCTATTAAAAGGATGATATTTTTGAAGTTTGAGACTATCTAAGCTGGTTATTTGGCAGAAGGACTGTACACTGCTATTGGAGCAGCTATTTGGAGAAAAGTTGGGTGCCATCTGTGTGTCCACTGACGCACTGGGCATTGTGACGCCACTCAGGTATGCGGCTTAACAGTGTGCGCAGTCATGCTTATTGCAGTCTTGATTATAGCAGAGAAAGAAAATACCCACCTGGAGCGGCATGATGAAACATGAGTGTTAGGAAACACTCACTGCCACCAGGGCCTCAGGCCTCCTCCCCTTGGCCTTGCAGCCTGGACCCTCCCCTCCAGCGGACCTAGTCTCGGGGCTGGGGGTCAGTATCTCC
>RJWM01043171.1:0-13928 GCA_004363535.1 Dasyprocta punctata
TTTCCCTGATTTTAGATTGAATGATTTCAATTTTTGTCCATTTAGTATGGTGTCAGCTATTGTTTTGTCATAGGTGGTTTTTATTAGATTGAGGTAAAGGCTATCTATTCCAATTTTTTGTAGGGTTTTTATCATGAATTAGTGTTGGACCTTATCAAAATCTTTTTTCTGCATTTATTGAGATGATTTTTGTCTTTGCTTCTATTGATATAGTATATTATGTTTGTTGAGTTGCATATGTTGAACCATCCCTGCATTCCTGGAAAGAATTCCACTTGGTCATGTTGTATAATCTTCTTGATGATTTGCTGCATTCTGTTTGCTGGTATTTTATTGAGGATTTTTGCATCTTAAGTACATTAGGGAAATTGACCTGTAGTTTTTTTTTTTGGGGGGGGGGTTCCTGAGTCTCTGGTTTTGATATAAGGGTAATACTTGCCTCCAATAATCAGTTAGGAGGAATTGTTTCTCTTTCAATTTCATTAAAGAGTTTGAGGAGTATTGTCATTAAATCTTCTCTAAATTTCTTGTATATTTCAGCTGTGAGTCCATCAAGTCCCGGCTTTTCTTTGTTGATAAGTCTTTAATTATGTTTTTAGTTTCATTAACAGATCCTGGGTTATTCAAAATTTTGTATCTTCTTGTCTTGGTTACTTTTCTCTCATTGCTCGGACAAAATACCCAACACCCAAAATGAAGGAAGGAAAGGTTTATTTAGCTCATAGTTTTTGGAGGATTTATTTCCATAATCAGCTGACTCCAAGCCTGCATGGCATGGCACAGGGGCAACACTTCAAGGCAGCTGCCAAAAAAAGCAGCCAGCGCAAAAAGCGGGAGAACAAGCCTCTTTTTCTCCCTTATATTCTATACAGGCCATCTCCTCTCTGCAGGACAAGTGTAGTACTCACAAAATCTCTGTGCCCTCCTCTTACACAGGCTGAGGATATTTACAAAGTAAGGATGCTGGCTCCCTGTTGAGTCTCTTAGTTAAATTCTAAATTTCCGAAATATCAACCATAACACTTCTTGATGCAGTTTTGGTAATTTATGTTTCTAGGAATCTGTCCATTTCTTCTATGTTTTCCATCCTAAATGGGTAAAGATTTTCAAGTAGATATTAATGTTCTTCTGAATTTCCACGGGATTGGTTGTAATTTCACCCTTTTCATTCTTTATTGCATGAGTCTGAGTTTATTTCCTTTTCTTTTTTTTTTTGATAAGGTTGGCTGGGGCTTAACAATTTTATTTATTATTTTAAAGAACCTACTCTTCAATTCATTATTTCTTTGTATTTATTTTTTAGTCTCCACTGCATTAATTTCTCCTCTGATCTTTATAATTTCCTCCCTTCTTTGGACTTTGGACTTGACTTGTTCTTTGTCTAGAAGCTTGAGGTGCAGCATTAGGTTGTTTGTTTGTGCTCTTTCTATTTTCCTGATGTGAGAATTCATTGCTATAAATTTCCTTCTTAGCACTGCTTTCCACCCTTTGACTTTTAGTCTATGAGTTTCTTTCTGAGTTAACTGTGCTTCTTGTATACAGCACATAGTTTTACCTTGTTTCTTAATCCATTCTGCGAGTCTGTTTCTTTAGATTAGTGAATTGAAGCCGGGTGTGGTGGCTCACGCCTTTAATCCCAGCACTCAGAAGGCTGAGGTAGGTGGAACATTGTGAGTTTGAGACCGGCTTGGGCTACAACGCAAGCACAAGGCTGGCCTGAGCTACACAGTGCTACCCTGCCTCAAAAAAGTAGGGCTTAGAGTTTGGCTCAGTGGCTTAAGTGCCTGTCTGGCAGGCGTGAGGCTGTGAGTTTGATCCCCAATGCCGCAAAAAAAGAAAAAAGGAAAGAAAAGATTAGTGAATTGAGGTCATTTACATTGATGATTATAACTGATAAGTATTGGCTTATCTTTGTCATGCTATTTTCCTGCAGTTGCTTCCCTACTTTTTCCCTCCATCTACTTGCTTTCCCTGCTTGGTGGTTTCTTTGTTCTTGGAATTGTGTTCATTTTTATCTCTGTCTAGATCATCTTTCGGTCCCCTTTGTAGTGATGGTTTGGTGGTCATGAATTTCTTCAGTTGTTCTTTGTCATGAAAGTTGTAGAGAGCGGTAAAGCTTCACAGCTGCTGCCCCGCCTCTCTGGCCTGTGGGCATCCGGTGCATCAGCCTACATTTCCCATGATCCTCCCCTGTCCCACCAGGAAATGAGGACGGCCTGTCCACGCCCCCATACGATGACAGCTTCCACTCCCGTTTCTATATAAACCTTGAACATTTCCGCAATAAACGAAGACTTGATCGGATACCCGTCTTGTCTTCCTTTCTCTCTCCCCAGCCTTGCCCTCCCCCATCTCCATGCCCTCTCCTCGAGACCCCCGTTTCTTTCTAGGACCTGCAGGCAGGTTCAGAAAGTATCCTATTTCTCCATTAGTTTTAAAAGATAGTTTTGCAGGGTACATCAACCTGGGTTGGAAGTTGTTTTCTTTTAGGAGTTGAAATACTCTACACCAAGCTCTTTTTGACTTGCGGATTTGTGTTGAGAAGTCTGCTGTGATTCTGATGGGCTTTCCTTTATAGGTAATCTGCTTCTTTTCTCTACCAGCTTTTTCTTTCTTTCTTTCTTTCTTTCTTTCTTTTTTTTTTTTTGTATCAGTAATTGAACTCAGGACCTCATACTTTCCAAGCAGGCACTTTGTCACAGAGCTGTACCTCCAGCTTGCTAACACATTTTAATATTCTGTTCTTGTGCTGAATTTCTTGGATCTGGATTATTACACATCTAAGTGTGGATTTATTTTGCTTATGGTTAACTGGAGTACTATATGCCTCACTTATCTGTATGTCAGATTCTTTTCCCATGCTTGGGAGATTTTCTGCTGTTACTTCTACAGACAGATTTTTAGTGTCATTTATGCTGACTCCTGCTTTTTCACTAACACCAGTTATTTTTATATTATTTTTCTTTGCATCATCTTGTAGCTGTTGAATTGTCATTTCCTGATCTTTTGTTAGTTTTAAGAGATCTTTCCTTTTATGATCACTAGCTGAGATTCTGTCTTCAAGGTCTGAAAGTTTGTCTTCAATTTCACTCATGTGATTTTGCCACTTTTTAGTTGAATTTTTAATTTCCTGGGTATCTGGTCTATTCTTTTCTATTTCTTTCCTGTATTGATCATTCCCATAGCTTTATCCTCTTCCTATCATCATCTATTTTTTTAAACAAAAGGAAAACAAGAAATCAAAACATAACAATTTCACCCCAACCAACAAAACAGCAACAATCATCAGCATATTGGATATTCCCAAAAATTATTTAAGACA
Source organism: Dasyprocta punctata (assembly GCA_004363535.1). Classification (NCBI taxonomy): domain Eukaryota; kingdom Metazoa; phylum Chordata; class Mammalia; order Rodentia; family Dasyproctidae; genus Dasyprocta; species Dasyprocta punctata. Next base: position 3,323 of record RJWM01043171.1, read on the forward strand.
AAAAATACAGACATGAAACATTATGTAACTAATTGTTAACACAATTGTTTTCAAATGAATATTTCACATTAAAAATAAAATCTGAAGGTGACCCTGAAAAATTACATTTTACTCAAAATTCTTTTTCTCTGACTGTCACGACTAATTTTTTATATACATAGATTTTGTTTCAGATGACATGATACTTTACCCAGAGGATCCCAAGAACTCCACACCTGTCTTTTTGTGACACTGAGGTCTCCCAATACAGTTGTGTTAAGGCTTACTTGATTTTTCATGTCAATTAATAATTCTTTCCTATAACTGGATGAACTAGTATTTGTTGCATTATTATCTCTTCCTCTTAAATTGTTCCCTTACCAATATATAATGACCTTGTTTGTCTCTCTTAATCAGTCTTGACTTAAAATTAACTTTATCTGCAAATAGAATGGCTACCTCTGCTTTTTTCTGGACTCCTGTTGCATGGAGTATTGTTTTCCATCCTTTAACTTTCAGTGTATGAGTATCTTTTTGAATTAAATGTTTCTCGTATACAGCATATTGTTAGACCTTGCTTCTTGATCCATTCTGCCAGTCTATGTCTTTTAACTAATGAATTAAGACCATTAACATTGATGGTTAAAACTGATATATATTGACTTATCTTTTTTTTTTTTTTTTTTTTTTTTTGTGGCACCGGGGATCGAACTCACAGCCTCATGCCTGCCAGGGCAGGCACTTAAGTCACTGAGCCAAACTCCTGGCCCTGGTTTTTTGAGGCAGGGTCGCACTATGTAGCTCAGGCCGGCCTTGCGCTCGCGTTGTAGCCCAAGCAGACCTTGAACTCACAGTGCTCCACCTACCTCAGCCTCCCGAGATGTATTGACTTATCTTTATCATGCTGTTTTCTTTTTTCCTGGTGGATTCCTTCTATTGGGGTGCGTGGAGCTGCAGTACTTATCATCACTTTCTAAAAAGTCCTTCAAAATATTTTGGAGTGCTGGTTTAGTGGTCATGAATTTCTTCAACTGTTCCTTATTATGGAAGTATTTTGTTTCTCCCTCTATTTTGAAAGATAGTTTTGCGGGATACATCAATCTGGAATGAAAGTTGTTTTCTTTTAGAACTTGGAGTAGTTCACTGCAAGCTCTCCTTGACTTGAGAGTTTGTGCTGAGAAGTCCACTGTAATTCTGATGGGCTTTCCTTTGTAGGTGATTTGTTTCTTTTCCCTAACAGCTTTTAAAATTTTATTCTTGTGTTGAATTTCTGGAATCTTGACTATGCTATGCCTGGAAGTAGATTTTTTTTTTTATCATTGCTAATTGGAGTTCTATATGGTTCACTTATTTGTATGTCAAATTCTTTTTCTCTACCAGGAAAGTTTTCTGACATGATGTCTGTAAGGATGTTTTTAATGTCATTTGTAGTATCTCTTGTTTGTTCACTGACCCCAATTAATCTTAAATTATTTTTCTTTGTTTCATCAAGCAACTGCTAGATTAATATCTCATGATCCCTTGCTAGTTCTGAAGACTCTTTCTTTTCCTGGTCACTAACTGCGAGCCTGTCTTCAGTATCTGAGATCCTGTCCTCGCATTGGCTTAATCTGCTTTGAATACTTTCAATAGAGTTTCTATTCTCCTGTATATCTACTTAAATCTGCTTTATGGAATCCATTTGCTTCCTATGTTGTCCTTCCAAAATTTGCTTAAGCTTGCTTATGTTTTTTGTCTGTATCTGCCCTAACATCACTAAGCATGGTGTATATTTTGGTAATCTCTGTGGTTATTTGAAAGATTATTTCTGATTTCATTTTTTCCAAAGCCTCATTCAACTGCTTTGTGACCACTTCTAAGAAACCTTGTAGGGGCTTTCGGATTTTCCAGCCTCATTGCCCTCTGGGTTTGCTTTTGGTGAACTGCGTGTCTGGGGTTGTGACCTGTTTAAGTGTCTTCTCATTTCTTTTCTTTTTTAGTTTAATTCCTAAAGTGATACCTGTTAGTTGCCTGCAGTGGGTTACTTTAATGGTGGTATTAAGGACTTCCAGGTGATGAGCACTTCCCGGAGAATCTTCCAGGTATAACTGGTTCCTGGGCTCTGAGTCTATTGGAAAATCCCGTTCGTCAGAGATGAGAAATCACTGATCGCCTAGCCCAGTCCTCAGTTCCTTGGCACCATGCCCCAGCCCTCTCTGTGCCCCCCAGTCAATCCCAGTCCTGGACCATCAAGGCCAACAGCTATCCAGTTCAGTTAAGTCAGTTCTGGCTGCAGTGGCATGCACAGCACCAAACACAGTCAACAAAACAGTAAACTGATCCAACCCCTGATTTACAACCCCCAACTATATAAACTGAATTTATAACCATACAACAGGATGCAAAACAACCATATACAATACTTAGGTTCACAAAATGTCAATTCCATCCCCAAGGGTGAGGACCCAAAATGAATTTAAGAAAAAGCAGAAAAGTGGGAAAAGGGAAAAAAGACTTCAAGTAGGTTGGAGAACAAAGATGGGTCCACCAGCTCAGGGAAACCACTGCAGAAGACTGAGGAAAAAGAAAACCAAAAGAGACAGAAAAGACAACAGAACAAGACTAGGCCCAATGGGAGGACAGAAACCACACTCACACTAAAAAAAAAAAAAAAAAAGTCCATTTCCGCTTCCAGGGTTCTCTCTGGATTCACTGGTAAATAGCCTGTGGAGACAGCAGCCCAAATCGTGGCACTGTATCTCCACAAGCCAGCAACTGTTCGTGGACAGGGTAGTAGACAACCTTAGCAGGCCTGCCCTGGGAGCAGCCTCCTTGGGCTCGCAGCCATCCAGACAGTCTCCATGGGTCTACGCTCAGCTAGGAACTGCTGGGGGAAGCCAGAAACAGTTTTAGCCCCAGGTATATCTGGCCTGACTCAGGAATGGCTTCCAGCAAATTGCTCTCCCACAGGAGGACTAAGCCCTCCACACTCACCACCAGCCAGCACAGTGCTCCATGCCCACTGCTCTCCCACACTGAGGAATGGTTCCGCAGAGGTCCCGGGGTTGCCAACCGCTGCCAACACCGTGACCGTGCACCACTGGGCTCCAACCGTTCCCCTCTCTCAGTGAGTCCTGCTCTTGGCGAAGGCTCTGCCAGCTACTGCCTTCTTAATTGAATTTTTTTTTTCGCTCTCATTGTGGGGTTCAATTCAGACTTCAGGCTCTTCCTGGGTCCAAGGAACCCATCTCCCTCCTTTTTGTCTTCCCCAAGATGGTGTGTTCCCACGTCTAGACAGTGTTTCTCAGAGAGGCTGTTTTCCCTGCATCATACTACTCCGCCATCTTCCCAGAAGTCATCACCTATTTTTTACTTATCTCCACTCTAGATTTGCTAACCAATCCCTTTATAAATGTTGGCATTTATTTTTTTTTTACCTGAGAGATTATTCCTGATCTGATTTCCTCTATAGCATGATGGATTTGTTTCTTTACTTCAGTTGCTATAATTTCAGAAATTTCAAGTGTGTGTCTTCTAAATTTTTCTATGTCAGTGTCTCCTGGACTTGTTCTGAATGGGCTGGAGATCTGAGATCGCATTTTGCTTTTTTGTCTTGTCATTTTCTATTCAAAAAATTTTTTGTTTTGTTTTCTGTGATGATCTTTGTGAGTTTTTGTAGTAGGTAGCTGTATCACTAGTATTAAGGCCTTTTTAGAAAAAGTCTGTCCTTCAGAGATGTCTTCTCTATGTCGGAGGTTCTTGGTTTGTGTTTGCCACAAGATTCTACCTTCCCATTTAATTAAGAGTGAGATGTTTGTATATACTTGGCTCAGTCACCAGTCCTTTGGTGTAGGGTTTTGGTGTACTTGTTACCCCAGAGCTTCCCAGTATTGTTAGGGAAGGGAGAACAACTGATTACAACAGATACGACCTTCTAGCTAACATAGTAAAATTGGCAATAACAATAGCACCAAACACAATTTAGAAACTGACAAACTGTGGTAACTATTGATTTCATACTTTAGATCATAGGAGCAATATGTTATAGAACAGAACCAGTCATAAATTAGGAGTTTGTAATCAAAGCATTTTCCCTTGGAAAAGTGTTTTTACTCTGTGGTGGGGAAATTTAGGGAAGATAGTGTATAAAACAAAGGAAGGAAGTAGAAGCAAGGCTGGAGGATAAATAGTGGTCACAAAAGGTTTGGAAAACTAGAAAAGGGGGTAGAAGGAGTATTTGAGTATCTAAAATTGGTCTTTGGTCTCTGAGTTTGAGGGATGGGGTTATTTTTCTGTGGCTGGAGTTCTCCCCAGTTGTTTAGAAAAGAGAGAAAAAAAAGAAAACCAAAATAAGAAGAAGAACAAGCAGGTCTCTCTTGATACACTGAGGTAAAAGTCTTGTGTTAATAATTTGTTGGATAATGTTTCATGTCTATATTTTTTATGTTAAATAATTTTTGGGAATATGCAATGTGCTGATGATTGTTGCTATCTTATGGGCTGGTGTGAAATTGTTATGTTTTGATTTCTTATTTTCCTTTGGTTTAAAATAAAAAATTTAAAAATAAATAAATAAAAGAAAAGACAAAGAAGAGAGAGAAAAAAAATAAGAAAATTAAGAGAAAAAAGAAGGTTACTGAGTCCCAACTTCTTCCTGTGTTGATTCTACTTTTAATTTCTTAAAGAATTATCACTCTGATTTCCACAGTGGTTATACCACTCTACATCCCATCAACAGTGAGAAAGAGTTCCTTTTTCTCTACAGCCCCACCAGTGTTTTTTATTGGTTGACATCTTTTTTTTTCTTTTCTTTTCTTTCTTTTTTTTTTTTTTTTGCGGCACCAGGGATCGAACTCACAGCTTCACACCTGCTAGACAGGTGCTTACACCACTGAGCCAAACTCCCGGCCCTAGTTTTTTGAGGCAGGGTTGCACTATGTAGCTCAGGTCAGCCTTGTGCTCGCATTGTAGCCCAAGCAGGTCTCAAACTCACAATGCTCCTCCTACCTCAGCCTCCCAAGTGCTGGGATTAAAGGTGTGCACCACCACGCCCAGCTTATTGGTTGACATCTTAATAACAGTCATTCTCTGGAGTAAAAAGGAATCTCTCTCTCCCTCTCCCTCTCTCTCTCCCTCTCCCTCTCTCTCTCCTTCTCCCTCTCTCTCTCTCTCTCTCCCTAGTGATCAAACCCAGGACTTTTGCACATGCTAGCTGAGTGCTCTGCCTCAAGCCCAATGTATCATCTCTGAGTGCTAATTCCTGTCTTGGAGTTTGATTTACTGCAGTGTAATCCACATTATTTCATAGAGGGGACTGTATAAGTGCAGGCCACTGAGGTAAGGAAATGACAGTGGTTTGCTCAGTCTTAGGATCAAATTGTTCAAAAACCAGGCATGGTGGCACACTTCTATAATCCCAGCACCTAGGAGGCTGAGGCAGAAGAACTGTTTGCAAGTTTGAGACCAGCCTGGGCTACAAAGTGAATCCAAGTCCAGCCTGAACTGTATAGTGACACCCTGTCTCAAACAGACCAAAAAACAACAAAAAACAAAACAAAACAAAAAAACCAACTTGTCCACTACATTTTGGACCACTCATGTGAATCCCAGGGTTTCTTCCTGCAGGAGACAATTTGAGTGGTTCCCCTTGAATTCAGAACAATTGCTATGATTTTGATTATATCGAGAGTTATTTCTATATACTGATATGAACAGAGCTGACTATGGTATTTTTTTCTCCCTTCAATTGGTTCTAAGCATTGCAAATAAGGCTAGTCAAGGTACTGGTATGTAATCTCTAAAGCCATCAGACAGTCTCCTGTTTCCTTGCATAGTGCTTTCTGTAAAAGATATGAGCACAGCAGGATGGTAGAGCCAGTGAGCTCCAGGAATGTCAACTGGGTATGAACCTTGAGATAAAGAGGCTATGAGTCCCCAGGGCACAAAAGTTTACATATCAGAAACTGAAGCAACAGCCTCTAAAAACAATTCCCTTGCTACCTTAATTTAATTATGTAGATTGATCCTTCTGCATATCATTATCCCTGCATTTTGCAAAGAAGCTTTTCTCACTATCTGGCTAGCCAGTTTAAGTTATTCATGTAGTTCCTGCCATCCTCACTGTAACTCATCCTCAAGCCACCCCCTTCTTCACAAGCTAACAAATTCTGGGAGAGGCCTTGGATCAAGGCCTCTGTCCACACACCCTCATGGAGATTGGATTTAAGACTCCTTGGCTGCGCTTAACATTGAATATATCTTGGTGTCTTTCCTTTTGCTGTGGGTTGCATTGGAGGTGGTAGATTGGAATTAACTTGTCAGGATTCCAATAACATCTCAATGGGGTTATAAATATAGCTTTTTGGATTGTGAGGAAGACAGAGAAAGAGATTACAATACTTGAATTACCATACTCAATACTTGGGATTACAATACTTCCAGGTGTATGACTGTGCTGGCCCGTTTTGTGTTGCTATAACTGGGTACTTCACAAAGTAAAGCGGTTTGTTTAGGTCATGGTTCTAGAGCCCAGCAGTTCTGAACAGCAGGATATCAGCATCCTGGTATCCAGGGCCTCCTGGTGGTGCACAACATGGCAGAGAAGCAGAAAGGAAACCAGCCCACTTTGTGGTAACTGGTCCTCCCAGCCCACAAAACCTACACGGACCATTCATGGAAGTGGTGGTGACCCAACCCTGCCCAGTAGATCCCCCCTCTTGAAAATGCTGACTCCTCAGCATCACCCCACAGGGGAGCCACTTCCAGCCCACAAACAAACCATGTCCAAGGTCTAGCAGTGGCCAAGCCCTCCTGAGCTTTGTCCAGTTTGGCCATGCCAAAGCAGCTAACCAGCAGGCAGCATGCAACCTCACAGGCCCACCTGCAGTTACCTCCTTCAGCTCCCCTGGGGTTACATAAGGAGCACTGTGTAAGAATCCATGTCCAGCCTCTAGGCTGACTAGGACTGACTAGGCTGAGTTACTGCTTGTTTTGTTTTGAGACAAGGGTCTCCTTGTATAGGCCAGACTGGCCTTGAACTCACTATGCAACCCAGGCTGGCCTTGAACTTATATTGATTCCCCTGCCTCAACCTCCCAAGTGCTGGGATTACAGGTGTGCACCACTATCCCCAGCTAGACTGAGAGACTGTAACCCTGGAATGTTGGGTGCTGATTTTGGAAAACCCATTCTACACCAGTATTTGGGTCTATCTTTCTGTTTTTGTTTTTATTAGGGGTAATATATCCTTAGGCCTTCCCACTAAGATACATCCCCAGCCTCACTTTTTTGTTTGTTTGTTTATTTTGAGACAATGTCTCCCTAAATCTTTAAGTCATTCAAGTATGGCTCAAATTTGTGATTCTCTTGTCTCAGTCTCCTAGAGCACTGGGATTATGGGAATACAACCCCATGCTTGGCTATCTGGTGCTCTTTTTATTGTCTTTTTGTGACAGCATCTCACTATGTTGGGGGAAATTTCCCAAGTCAAACTGAAAGGAAAACTCTTCACACTGAGGAGATAAGAAGGCAGCGTTTATTGTTTACACCGGGGGACTGTTTACTCTTCATGCCAGTGGACTGTTTTGGGATAGTTCCCAAAGGCAACAGCCCTGAGTTTATAGAGAGTTGAGTTTATATAGCATTTAGAAGTGGGAAGTACAAAGCAAGTGACAAAATGTTACATAATAGGTTATATGCTTTGAGTTGTATATTGACAGGCAGGCTAGGCTTGAACAGATTTGTTGAAACAAAGGAATTGTTTATCATAATATAGAAACATTCTGGGAACAAGGGGAGGCTGTTGGGAGCCATTGGAACTGGAAATTGAACACACGTGCAGGGCTGCTGCATGGCCTGTGTAAGACAGGATCACAGCTGAGGACTCCGGCTCCAAAACTAAATAAAGACTGTAGCTGCAGGCATGTCACTCCTGTAGTGAAAGGCAACATGGAGATCTTCTCCTAAGATCCTTCTCCTAAATCAGCATAATTTGTTACTGAGAAAAGTCCTTGAACCGTTTCCAAGGTCTGTTCAGTTTCCTGCGTTTTCCACTCTAACCCCCTAGGTAAATACAGGCTATTCAGAGACATCCCCTGTCTTAGCCACCAGAGTCACCGAACTCTGCAGAGGGTTTTGATCCTCCTGGAGCCCCAAAATCATGCCACTTGTCTCATTTATTTTAACCTTTGCTGTGCACTTGTTTGGGAGATTGGGGATCTAGGCCAAGTCCCTGATAGGAGGGGGCCCTTACAGGGTGAGCATAGTTAAAGGTGTTCTTGACTAGCACAGGGTACCTTAAGGTATAGACAGTTACTCTGACTCAGTGCTTATCAGAGGTATGCAGCTCGGTTTTAGACATTGTCAAGGTCAGTTGAATTTAGCCAAAACTTGGTCAGAGACCTTTAATGGCTTTCTAATTTATATCATGAAATATGTTTAAATTTGCTATTTTTTAAAAATTTGCTGTTTTATAAATGTGTTCTTACATCATAGTTGTGCCCTAACAACTATGCAGTTCAAGTTGGCCTTGAGCTCATTTTGTAACCCAGGCTGTTCTTAAACTCACAATGATCCTCCTGCCTTAGCCTCCTGAGTGCTAAGATTACAATGTTGTTGTTTTTATTTTTATTAATTTGTACTTTTTTTTGGAGTCAGAGTCTTGCTATTGTTACAGGCAGCTGAGTTAGATAGAAATATTATAGGCAGGCAGATAGGGCTGGACCCTCAAAGGAGCCAGTGCAAAAGACCAGATATTTTGCAACCTAGGAGAAGGCAGACATCTCTGCTGTAGGTCAGATCTCAAGGCAAAAGGCAAAACAAATGCAACCATACCCTAAGTACAAACATCAGAGATTGATATTCTAAATAGGTACCAATCACCTTGATGAAGCCAGAAGGAGCCATTAACCCAACCCCTTACCAGCAAAGACCCTATTCTGTATTCTGCTTGCTGTGTGACTGGCTCCCCACTTGATCCCCATTTAGTAAATTTTACCTGAGCAATTATACTCCTAATCTTATTGGTTGACTATAGTTCTGTCCCACCTCATGCCTGCCTGCCTTATGAGTTCCTATTTTTCCCCACCTTGGACTCATCTCATCTTATGGTTTTGCTCTATAAAAGTCTCTAGAGAAGACCTGCTCAGGACCTCTTCTATCTCCCAGGTAGAAGCTTTCTTTCTCTCAATAAATATATTCTGCTCTTAACCTCCATTGTTCCTAAAATTCATTCTTCTGTTTTAGAGAACATGAACTTGTACAGGACCTCTAGTAGGTTGGGAGTTTCTTCCCCTATATCACTATGTTGTCCAGGTTGTCCTTGAACTTACGATGATCCTCCTGCCTGAACATCCTGAGTCCTGGGATTACAGGCATGCACCAGTGGGCCAGCTGACCTAGAATTTTGGATAAACGATGAATTTCTCTCCGGCAGTGGGAATTCAGCCCATGCAACTAAGGTCCTGAAAGGAGGTGCAGCCACTCCTTACTGATAGCCTGAATTTTGAGGAAGTTATAATACAAACTAACTGGTTTCTTCTTAGGTCCCAGTGTACTGTAAACACTGTGTGAAAGAACTGGACTAGAGAGCCTAAGTCCCAGTTGGTTGCTTAAAATCAACAGTCACCTGTGTTGGGCAACTGTGGGAAAGAAGGACTCGCCTTCTAAGAAGAGCAATTATCTCCATTTTGGATAAATGTGGCCCTGTCTTCATGTATTGATATATACAGAGCTAGCTAAGCCATTTCTTTGTCCCTTCAATTGGCTTGAAGCAATGCAAATTGGGCTGGCTGAGGAGCTGATGTGTAATCTTTGAACCAAGGCAGTGACTCCTAGAAAAACATGGTCGAGCTGGGCGGGATAAACAGCGGTACTCCACGCTGTCAGCTGAACTGAGCCTTGAGATAAAAGGCTCTGAGGGCAGAAAAGATGGTCCCTCAGAGCTGAAGCACAGACCCCAAAATATTAGCTACTACCTCAGCTGTGTTACACAGATTACTCCGTCTGCATTTCTTGCCCTCTGCGTATCACAGAGGTGATCTCGGGCCTCCTATGTAGCCCAGCTCAAAGCAGTCACGTATTTCCCACCACTCTCAGGCAGTTACAGCATTCCCCGACTTCCTGCCACTCCTCTCATGGAGAATTAATCAAACCCAGGTTGGGCCCTGGGTCATAGCCTTTTTTCTGGTGAATTACTATCTTGGCTGAATTTAGGACCCTCTTGGCTCCCCATAACTGTATATATGACTTAGTATCTTTATTCTCGCCTTGGGTTGCACTGGAAGTGGTAGACTGGAATTAACTCTCTAGAGTTCCAATAACTTCTCCATGGGATTACAAATATAAACCTTCCAGACTGAGATGAGATCTCAGAAAGGGCTCTCTTTAGGTGATCACTAAACAGTTGAGCATTTCCTGTACCTTACTTGCCTGTAAGTAATTCTAAATTGAGGCCTTGTGGCAACCCACTAGGGACCCCTCCTGTCTCTCAGCAGCTAGTCCTATTCCCCAATAAACTTTTCCTACTCTCTTTTTTTCTTTTTGAGACAGGTTCTTGCTATGTGATTCAGATTGACCTCAAACTCACTATGTAGCTCAGGCTGGTTTTGAATTCTTAGAGATCCTCCTGCTTCAGCTTCCTGTGTGTGCT
>RJWM01043172.1:0-13948 GCA_004363535.1 Dasyprocta punctata
TTCCACCTTAGCCTGTACAGGAAGAGCTCACTGCATGCATCTTTTTCTTGAATATCCCTCCTAACAAGTGCACAACATTCTGCATCTGTTAGTTTACCCTCTATTCCTGAAAACAGGAAGGAGGACACAGAGAACAAATGGGATTCAGCTTTTACATGTGGCCACCTCTGAATCAGGGTTCACCTAAAAGTCAGAGCTTCACAGCCAGCAGGGTTTGAAAGCAGGGAATCAAGACTGGATTCACCTCCAGTGATCTAAGGATGAAAATTTCCAGGTTGTAAGGTTCATGCGCCATCTGCTGGTAGGATGGAGTTGATGCTATTGGTTATAAGAATCACTATTTTCCATAGTAATTTCAAAAAGTGGTGTCATGAAATGCTATGGAGTGTAAATATTTGAACTGTGATATTTTTCACCTTTGGAGATTCACCCAAGGACTTCACACTGAAGGACATCTCCAATATTTTTTAAAAATTTTAAATGTGTTTAGTTCTTTGTAGTGAACCCAAGTCCCTCACTGTAAAATACATCTCCTGCACTTTTATTTTGAGAAAGCATTTAGCTAAATTGCTAAGTTCTCCAGGCTACGCTGGAATTTGCGCTCTTCTTACCTCAACAAACAGTTCCTTTGATTTTCTTGTTTCTTCCATCAACAGTGGCCCAACAGAACTGTCCTTATGACACAGGCCTTCTTTCAGTCTGGTATTCCTGAACTTCTGAATTGCTTATTCCTCAAATAAAGTCTTTACTATGTGCATAGTACAGGGATTTAACACAGGGACTCCTTGCTACTTAACTACAGCCTTAGCCCTTGCTTGCTTGCTTTCTCTCTTTATTTCTTTTCAGTACTGGTGATTGAACTCAGTATCTTTGCACTGAACTATATCCCCAGCGCAACTTAATATTTTTTCTTTTGATACATGTCTCATTAGTGTGCTAAGCTGCCTATGCTGGACTTGACCTTGTGAGTCTTTTGGCTCAACTTCCAGTGTTGGAAGTATAGGCTCGCACTACCACCCTGGCTTATTTTTATTATATATATTCTTTTCTTTTCTTTCTTCTCCTTCTTCTTCTCCTTCTTCTTCTTCCTCTTCCTCTTCCTCTTCCTCTTCCTCTTCCTCTTCTTCTTCTTCTTCTTCTTCTTCTTCTTCTTCTTCTTCTTCTTCTTCTTCTTCTGCTTCCTCCTTTTCTTCCTCTTCCTCTTCTTCTTCCCCTCCTTCTCCTCCTTCTCCTTCTTCTTCTAGAAATATATCTTAACAAAGATTTTACTGGAAAAGTTCTATACAGTTAGTTAAAAAAAAAGTTACTGAGTACAGCACACAGTATCTCATACTCTAGAGAAGTCAGTGTAACAGAAGTCCTTGTACAAAAAAAAATCCCCCAAAATCTAAGAACTTAGATTTAGTGGTGAACAGAACTTCGATCCCCACCAAATGAACCAAATTAATCTAGCAGAGAATTCAAAGCGAGGGAGCAGGTAGAGAAGGAAGCAGATTTGAAAGTAACTGCCTTTAAGTCTGGCCTCGGCAGTATCTCTCACTATCACCATCACCACGTGTTCCTCTTTCAGCATGACCAATGTCTTCAGCGCTGACTGAGTTACTGCTGTGAGAAATCACAGGGTGGGAAGGTGTAGAGCATGCCCTGGATGTCACTGCCCTTGGACCTCCCAATGGCAGGCTGATCACCCCTGCAGCCTCCTTCTGTTTCAAGTAGGGGACCAGGTTCCGGAGAAGCTTCCTCGGTAGCCTTGGCTCCACTGTGGTCATCACTTCAGTGCCAGGCCCCCTAGGGGCCGCTAGGTGGCTAAGAACATGGCGTAGCCACTGGGCCTCCCCTGCTTAGTGCATTGTGTGACCTCACCAAGCTTGGGCTTGTCCAGTTGAAGGTGCTGGGCAATCTTCAGCTGGGTCAACTTGCTCTCAGAAATGTAGTCTTTGAGGAGACTGCTGATGACACCCTGGTTCCCCTTTAGGATATGCATGGATGTTGATAAATAGCTGTTTTTCAATGACAAAAGCCCATTCCAACACAGATGCAGTGTGAGCATACTCTGAAAATGTCTTCAGCTTTTTGTTCTCATGTTTTGGCTCTTTGAGAAGCTTGGGTTCAGCCTCAGTAGTGTAAGAACTGCGCTCACCCTCTCTTGTCTTCTTCCCATGGGAAGGGTCTGGAGCTTCATGACGGTGGTGTGGTGGCTCTGCCCCTCAGCCCCGTGTCTGCTGTTGCTGAGGAGGGCGTTGCTGCCTGACTCGTTGGTTCCTTCACCAGAGGGGGTCTCCTTGCAGCTGTGTTCAGGGGTGCAATCCAAGCCGCAGTCAGACTGCTAGAAATGTCTCAAGTTTATCTTTATTTATGGTTAAGAAATACTCCATTGTACAAAAAACTTTATCCATTCATTAGTTGATGGGCCTTTGGACTGTTTCCAAAATTTAACTATTGCAAACTATGCTGCCATAAACATGGGTGTGCATATATCGTCGCGTTGTGATGCTTTTAATTCTTTCAGGAAGACACCAAGAAAGGGAAGAACTGGATTTAATGGAACCTCTAGTTTTATATTTTTGAGGAAATCTCAGCATTGATTGCCACAATGGTTGTAACAGTCTTCACTCCCACCAATAGAGGAAAAGGGTTCCTTTTCCCCACAGGCTTTCAAGCATTTGTTATTGGTTCATTTATTGATAAGAACCACTCTTTCCATCTGATTTTTTTTTTAGTTTTTTATATATTTTAGATATTAGTCCTTTGTTTGAGAAACAGCTGGTAAAAATTGTTTTCCCACACTGTGGGTTGTCTCTTCAATCTTTTGCTGTGATTTTTCTTGCTGTGAAAATGTTTTTAATAAGATGAGATCCCAGTTGTTGATTCTTTGTGATAATTCCTGTGTGACTGGGTTTTGTTCATATAGTCTTTGCTTATACCAACGTCTTCAAGAGTTCTACCTAGTCTATCTTTCAGCAGATTTAGTGTTTCTGTTTTAATATTTAGATCTTTGATCCATTTTGATTTTATCTTAGTGCATGGTGAAAGATATGGACCTAGTTTTAATCTTCAGCATGTGGAAAGTCAATTTTTCCAGCACCACTTACTAAAGAAGTTATCTTTCTTCCAGTGAATGTGTTTGGCACCTTGTCAAAGATAAGTGGATAAGCATGTCTGGAGTTGTTCCTACATATTCTAATCCATTCCACTGATCCTGTAGTCAGTTTTTTGTTTTGTTTTGTTTTTATTTTTATTTTTGCTTTGCTGGCAGAACACACTAGATTTGTAGCGCAATTTCAAGTCAGGGATTGTGATGCCCCCTACCTTGCCTTTGTTGCCCAGAATTACCTCTGCTATTCTAGGTCTCTTCTGGTTCCAAATGAATTTCAGGATTTTTTTTCTCTAATTCTGTGAGATACGCTGCTGGAATTTTAATTGGCATTGTATTAAATCTGCATAGCAAGGTTGGGTGTATGGCCATTTTCACTATATTGATTCTACACAAGAACAAGGGACATCTTTCTATATTCTGACATTTTTTAATCTCCTTTTTCAGAGTATTGCAGTTTTCAATGTGGAGATATTTTTCTTCCTTCATTAGATTTAATTCCCAGGTATTTCATTTTTTTTTTTTTGGATGCTTTTGTAAAAGGTGTTGTTTCCCTAATTTCTCTCTCAGTGACTTTGTTATTCAAATACAGGAAGGCTATTGAATTTTTTTTTTAAGACAGGGTCTTGCAAGATAGTTTAGGTTGCCCTTGAACTCATTATATAGCCCAGGCTGGCCTTGACCTCATGGCGATCCTCCTGCCTCAGCCTCCCAACTGCCAGGATTACCTGCATACACCACCACTCCCATTTGGCTATTGATTTTTTTTCTTTTATTTTGAAGGGAATAAAACAGAACAATAAAATGGAACAAAACAAAACAGTGAAAACAATATTGGATTTCAAAAACAAGACAGAAGGAGATCCCCATAGCTGCTATATTGCATATTGTTATTCTCTAAATAGATGCTCAGACTACTGGCTTTAGGCCTGCAAAGTCAATCAAACAATACAAGCTTAAATTGTTTTTGTACTTCAGTTGCTATCATCTCAGCCTATGCTCTTCCAAATCAGCTGGTTGCTTATGAGGGGTGGGATGGGGGCCACTCTTATCTCTCAGTACATGTGCTGGCTGGCTCATGGGAGGGGCGGGTTGGTTTCTTGGTTCTCCTTCCAGTCCATGCCTGCCACTGGCTCACAGAATGGTGGATTGACTCCTTGGTTCTCTTCCCAGCCCACATGGTTACTGCTGGCTCATGGGAGGGGTGAGTTCACTTCTTGGTTCTCCTACTGGCCCACAACGTAGGCTATTGATTTTTGAGTGTTAACTTTGCATCCAGCTACAGTACTGAAATTGGTTATTAAATATAGAGGTGTTTCAGTGGAAGTTTTTGGGTCCTCTATGTAAAGTATCATGTCATCCACAAATAACAATAATTTAACTTCTTCCTTTCCTATCCTTCTTCCTTTTATTTCTTTCTCTTGTCTAAGTGTTCTGGCTAATGTTTCCAGAACTACATTGAATAATTGTGGTGCCAGTGGTCATCCTTGTCTTGTTCCTGATTTCAAGAGTGAAAGTTTTCACTTTTTGTTCATTTAGTATGATGTTGACTCTTGGTCATAGATGGCTTTTATCAGATTGAGATAAAGACCATCTATTCCAATTTTCTGTTAGTGTATTATCCTGAATGGGTATTTGTCAAATGGTTTTTCTGCATCTATTGAGATGATCATGTGGTTTTTGCTTTTGGCTTTGTTAA
The DNA here is from genome assembly GCA_004363535.1 of Dasyprocta punctata. Taxonomy (NCBI): domain Eukaryota; kingdom Metazoa; phylum Chordata; class Mammalia; order Rodentia; family Dasyproctidae; genus Dasyprocta; species Dasyprocta punctata. The sequence continues at coordinate 4,794 of RJWM01043172.1, forward strand.
TATGGTGTTTTATATTTATTGATATGCATATGTTGAACCATCCCTGCAACCCTGGGGTAAATCCTATGAGGTCTTTATTGATTTGCTGCATTCTGTTTGCCAGTATCTCACTGAGGATTTTTACATCTGTATTCATTAGGGAGATTGGCATGTAGTTCTTCTACTTGTTTGGGTTCTTCTCTGGTTTTGGTGTTAAGGTAATGCTTGCTTCTGGGAATGAATTTGGGAGTGTTGCTTCCCTTTCAATTTCGTTAAAGAGTCTGAGAAATAGTGGTATTAGGTCTTTAAATTTCTTATAGAATTCAGCACTGAAATCATCAGGGCTGGGCTGTTCTTTGTTGGTGAGTTTTTATTATATATTCAATTTTGTTGATTGATATCGGTCCATTTAGGATCTTTTATATCTTCTTGATTCAGCTTTGGTAATTCATATATATCTAGGAATCTGTTGATTTCTTCTGCATTTTCTATCTTATTTGAATATAAGTTCTCAAAATGTAGGTATAGATGATCATCTGAATTTCTGCAGGATCTGTTTGGATTTCACACATTTTGTTCCTAATTGTGTGGATTTGAGTCTTTTCTTTCCTTTCTTTTCTAAGATTGGCTAACGGTTTGTTGATTTTATTTAACGTTTTAAAGAACCAACTTTTTGATTCATTGATTCTTTGCATTGTTCTCTTAGTCTCCACTGTATTAATTTCTGCTTGGAACTTTATAATATCCTCTCTCATACAAGATTTGGACTTGGCCTGCTCTTCTTTTCCTAGAAGCCTGAGGTTCAACATTAAATTGTTTATTTGAGCTCATTCTGTTTTCCGGATATAGGTATTCACCAGTGTAAATTTTGCTTATAATAGTGCTTTCATTGTGTCCCATAAGTTCTGGCATATTGTATTTACATTATCATTTAATTGTAGAAACTGTCTAGTTTTTTCTCTAATTTCATCTGTGACTCATTGGTTGTTCAGGATCCATTGCTGGTTACTTAATTTCCTATGTTTATGAAGTTCTTGTTTCTTTTGCCATTGATTTCTAATTTCACTGCACCATGGTCTGATATTATGGATGGGATGATTTCAATTCCTTTACATTTACTTAAGCATGTTCTATGAACTAGTATATGGTCTATTTCGGAGAACATCCCATGTGCAGCTGAGAATAATGTGCATTATTAAGTTGTGAGGTGGGAACACTCTGTAGACATCTATTAAATTCATTTGTTCAAAAGTTTGGTTCAGTTCTGTTATGGTTGATACACTGTGTCAACTTGAGAAGTTTAGAAATTTAACTCAGCAGAGCCAGGATCCTTACTTTGTAAATATCCTCAGCCTGTTCAAGAGAAGGGCACAGAGATTTTGTGGGTGCTACACCCACCCTGGAGACGCAGGTGGCCTGTGTGCAATATAAGGGAGGAAAGAGGATAGTTCTTGCCCCTTTCCTTTTTGCTCTGGCTGCATTTGCTGGCTGCTGCCTTGAAGTGTTGCCCCAGTGCCATGCCACCCTGTCCTGGAGCCAGCTAATTATGGACTGAAACCTCCACAAACTGTAAGCTAAATAAATCTTTCCTTCCTTCATTTTGGGTGTTGGGCATTTTGTTCCAGCAATGAGAGAAAAGTAACCAAGACAAGTTCTAATATTTCATTGTTGATATTTTGTCTGGTTTATTGTCTACTTGTGACAGTGGGGGTATTGAGGTCCTCCATTATAATAGTATTAGTGCTAATTGATTTTTCACGTACATTAACATTTGCTTTATAGTTGTGTGAACTGGAATTTGTTGCATATATGTTTATGGTTGTTATCTTTTCCTTTTGAATTTTTTCCTTTACAAAAGGGTAGCAACCTTCTTTGTTTATGTTAATCAGTGATGACTCAAAATTCACTTTGCAAATAAAATAATTACTCTTGCTTTTTCTGGGTTCCTGTCACATGGAGTGTTGTTTTCCATCTTTTGATTTTCAATCTATTAGTTTCTTTTTTAATTAAATGTGGGTTTTTTGTGTGTGTGTGCAGTATATTGTTGGAACTCCTTTCTTGATCCATTCTACCAATCTGTTTCTTTTGATTGGTGAATTGAGATCATTAACATTGACTATTATAACTGATATGTATTGGCTTATCCTTTTCATGTTATTTTTCTGTTGCTGGCTCCCTTTTTCCCCCCTCTGTTTGTTTTCCTTGCCTGTGGATTCATTTTGTTGGGGTTCATGAAGATGTAGTCTTTGTTATCTCTTTCTAGAATTTCTCTGTCTCACAATGCTGTATTCCAGTGTCTGGACACTAAATCTAGGCGAGGTTGTTTCCTTGCTGTTCACCACTCTGGTATCTTCCCAGAAGTCTGCAACAGGTGAAAATCATAGAAGGATCTAGCAGAGACAACAGGAATTCCACAGACTGCCTGATTCACTGCCTGTTCCCTTTGGAGTCCTGAGAATCCTGTTATCCTCCTTCAGATCTTCTGAGTCACTGACCCTCAAAATGACATCCCATCTTCTCTGCCCTCAGTCAGTATAGAGCAGTGACATGCTGCCAGAGTTGGCAAGTAGCGTTACATTTTCTGTCTTCTCAGAAGGACAGATTCAAGCGAGGATTTGATTTTGCTTCTTGATGACAATAGCCTTCACTGCAGTTGTTTCTGTTACTATTTGTTTTGTCAGTTTAAAATTTTGGTAATAAGCAGGTATTTAGAATGTTTTTGTTTTCTTGAGGTGGAGATGTTAAGTCTTAGTTCCTCTCTCATTGCTGAGACATAATACCTGACATCCACAATTTAAAGGAGGAAATGTTTATTTTGGCCCATAGTTGGTAGAGTTTGCAGCCAGCTGGTTCTAAGGCAGGGTGGCTTTGCTAAGGGGCATGGCAGGCAGCAAGTAGTAAGTAATCAAGGTAGAAGAAGGGATATGTAATACCCTTCTAGACAATGCTCATGATAAATTACCTCTTCTCTCCAAGGTTTATCCCCCAACATCAAACACAGCTATAAACACATTAGTGAACTAATCCAATGATGAGTATCTTACAACCATGATCCAGTCACATCCCAAAAGCCCCACCTGTGAGCACATGAGGCTTTGAGGGGAAATTTAGAGTCATAACAAATAGAGTTTTTCTATAAAGCTCAGGCAGTTCTGGAAGACAACATAAAGTGTAGGTTGTTCCCCTTTTTAAGAGAAAAAAGACTCAGAAAAGAAAAACAAAAAGCAAAAGAGACAAACAAACAACAAGAAATTCAATACAATAACAGTATAGGTTTACAAAACAAGATAATAGGAATTTGACAATGGTTGTAATATTGCATATTGATACCTTCAAAAGAGTTGCTTAGGTTAACAGATATAGACATGTAAAATCAATCTAATCATATGTGTATTAACTGTTCTTTTCCAATAACTAATACATTTAGTAGTATAGTCATTTTAGTTATCTTATGTATATATATATATCCTATATATGTATCTTTTCCAATATCTATATATATATCTTTTCCAATAACTAGTATATTTAGTAGTATAGTCATTTTAGTTATCTTATGTATATATATACATATGTATATATATACATAAAATATGTATATGTATATCTACATACATATACATAAGATGTATATGTATATATGCATATATATATACATAAGATATGTGTATATATATGCATATATACATACATATACAAGCAAATTTATGTCTTTTTCCATTTCCCTTCATTCTTTCCTCCTTTCCCCTATCCTAATTACTTTTCTTCATTGAGCAGTTTCTTACCCTTGCACAGTATTTATTGTAGATTTTGGATCGTATATACTTTTTCAGTTTCTTACACTAGGGAGACAATACAGCATTTACACATGTGAGTTTGATTTATTTCATTTATGAGTATGGTCTCAACTCACGTCCATTTACTTATAACAGTCTTGATGCAATCGTTCTTTATTGCTGAGTAGTACTCCATTGTATAAAAATACCACATCTTTTTTATCCATTCCTTGATTGATGGGCACTTGGGTTATTTCCAAGATCTGGCTATTACACATTGTGTTGCTATAAACATGGGTGCACATATATCACTGTGGCATGACGTTTTCAGTTCTTCTGGGAAAATGCCCAGAAGCAGAATAGCTGGGTCAAATGGTATCTCTAATCCTAGCTTCTTGAGGAATATCCACACTGATTTCCACAATGGTTGCACCAGTCTACACTCCCACCAAGAGTGGAAAAGAGTTCCTTTTCCCCAACAGCCCCTCCAGCATTTGTTATTGGTTGATTTCTTAATCTTGGCCATTCTTTCTGGAGTAAGATGGAATCTCAGTGTTATTCTAATTTCCATTTCTCGAATGACCATTGATGTTGAGCATTTTTTTATATGTTTATTTGCCATTTGTATTTCTTCATCTGAGAAGTGTGTTTTCATCTCAGATGCCCATTTTTGGATTGGGTCCTTGAATTTTGGGGCCTGATATTTTAAAATTCTTTATATGTTTTAGATAGAAGTCCTTTGTCTGAGTGACAGTTGGCTAAGATATTTTTCCCAGTTCGTGGGTTTTCTTTTCACTCTGTTAGAGATTTCTTTTGACATGCAAAAACTCAGGCCAGCTTTGTCCCTGTTTTTGTTGTTTTTCTCTACCTTGTAATCTTTTTTTAAGTTGCTTTAAGCTTTTTCTAATCACTCCTGAGTGATTTGTGTAAAATCAGCAAGTTTCTCCTAAAGCTAAACATAATCCTCCTTGTTTAAAGAAGAGTAAATCTAAGCCTCTTTTATTTTGTAATACCACTTTTGCTAGTGATCTTAGGGACTCCTCTAATTTATGGACTGACCTTTTCAAAGTCACTAGGTTCTGATCAATCTGCTGGCTGAGTTCCTTGTAACCCTGGTCTGCCATAATAAGGGCGGATGTACCTAAAGCTGTAGAGCCTGCCATTCTGATTCCCAGGAGTACCGGCACAAGGATGGGGCTGGCTCCTTTTACCCTTAATGAATTGGCTAGCTCCATGTGTTGTCTCCCTCCTTCACCCAAGTAGTAGTATACTTGGGGAAAAATATGACTCAGTATACATAGTTTTGGGGGACCTGCAACAGCATGATGATAAAGCATACAGGGTATAAATGCCATCCATACAAGCAAACCAAGCCCCAGGTGGAGCTTCCATGTGTAAACCAGCAGAACACGACCCATTTACAATTATTTGACCTTTAGCAGGTTGTCGGTGGTTTGAAGTGTCCATGTTGTCTCTGGGATGTTCTCTGTCAGCTTGATATAGGAGTGATGGATCCAGTGACCTTTTTAGCTACCTTTACCGTGGTGGGAGTACTCAGCACCACAGCAAAAGGTCCATTTCACTGTGTACCTAAAGAGGTGGAGTCTCTCTTTTTTTATCTAAACTTGGGATCCAAGAAGGGCCACAGGAGGATCATCAAGTCTCTCAGGGATCACCTGGTGACTTTGGAAGAGGCAGTGAGTGGCCTGAAGGGAGTGCTGGAGAGCCTGTAGGAACTTAATGAGTTTCCCATTAGTCAATATAGCCAATTTTTTATCATGTATCTTAGGGACCAGTGGGGGAGGCTGGCCATACATGGCCTCGAAGAGAGTAATACTTTGTATATAGGGAGTGCAGCGAATGCTCAAAAGAGAAAAAAAAAAAAAAAAGAGACTCACCCAGTTTTCACCAGTCTCTAAAGCCATTTTGGAGATGGTTTCTTTGTTTGGTTCATCCTTTCTACTTGGCCTGAGCTTTGAGGCTGGTAGGCACAACATAATTTCTAATTGATTTCTAAAGCCTTAGTCAAATTTTGAGTAATCTGGACTATAAAAGCTGGACCATTGTCAGACCCCATGGTTATGGCCAGGCCAGATTGAGGGATTATCTCATATAGGAGCTTTTTTGTTACTACAGTAGCAGACTCAGTCTGTGTGGCAAAAGCTTCAGTCCATCCAGTAAAGGTGTCTATGAACCCTAAGAGATATTTATATCCTCCTTTTCCTGGTCCCATTTCAGTAAAGTTAATTTCCCAGTGGTCTCCTAGGAAGTGCCCCCACTGGCGGGTTTGTTTATCCAATGGGAGTCTCTTGGGGTTTACCAAAATACATTGTGGACATCTGTGGCTCATCTCCTTGGCTAATTGAGTTATTCTAGGGATAAAGTAATGCTCTTGGAACAGTTTGGCCAATTTTGTTCTGCCTGGGTGTGTGGCCCTATGTGTTTCTTGAATCAGTTCTCATCCCAATACCTCAGGGACAAGAATTCACCCATCAGAAGTTTGTACCATCCTTCTGACATGAGGGTTGTTTGTAAAGCTCTCGCCAATTTTAAGTCTGAGTCTGTATAAGTGGGTCAGGCCAAAATCGGTGGGGGAAGTACAGGGAGAAACTCAATGGGCCCCACTGGTTTTAGGGTGGCTCCCTGGCAATCTCATCAGCAGAGCATTTCCTCAGGACACTGGAGTGTGATCTTTTTGATGTTTCCTGCAATGCATGATGGCTACCTCTTGGGGAAGCCATATTGCAGTCAAGAGATCTAAGACCTCCAGAGCGTGGCACTGCTGAGACCTTGAGTCTGGCTAGGAGGATTCAGCACCTCTGGAGCACAGGGCTAGCCAGAGCATGCCCCCTGGTGTATGGTGCCAGAGCCTTGCTCCTGGCTGGGTAGAGTTCAGAACCTCTGGGACCTACCCTGTGGCTAGCTGGGCCGCACCCCTGAACTGTGGAGCTGGGATCTTGTGCTCTGATGGGCCGAGCTCAAATTCTCCAAGACCAATTGGCTATGCTGGTCACTCCCTGATGAGTGGCTCTGGGGCTCTGGGCTGGGCTGAGCTTGGTACCCTTGTGACCCATGAGGCTGGCTAGGCATTCCCCTGATGGATTGCACTGGGACACTGTGCTGGGCAGAGCTTGGATCCTCTGTGCAACTAGTGAGGACACACTCTCAGAGTGTGGTGCCAGGGCCTCATGCCTGACTGGTTGGAGTTCAGAACCTCCGGAACCCAGGTGGCTAGGCGGAGTGCACCCCCGGAGTGTGGCACTGCCAGAACCTTGTGTCTAGCTGTGAGGAGTTCAGATCCTCTGGAGCATGGAGCTAGGCACAGTGTGCCCCAGCGTTGTAGGTTGGTTTTGAACTCAAGATCATCAGGCATCAGTCCCCTAATTGGTGAGATTACAGGCTTATGCCAATTCATCCATCTTGTGCTTTTTTAATATTTTATGTTGTGTTTTTTGATCAGAGATGGTGGATAAATTGTGGAGGTTCTTGATGGTGTGTGCTAGTTAACTGATTGTATCAACTTGAGTAAGGAACTGTCAACTAAATTAGATCAGTATAGTTCTGGGTGTGGCTAAAGACAGAAGACCCAACAAGAGTAGGCGTGTCACCTAAATGGTATAAAAGAGAAAAGAAGGAAGGCTCACTTCTGTTTCTTCAGAGGTACTCCAGTCTTCACCTTCGCTTTGGAGTCCATCTCCTGGCTTCAAGTGCAGCCTTTTCAACCTTCCAGTATAGACCTTTCAGTTCCCATCTCAGACCTTTCAGCCTTCTGATATGGACTCCCATTGTATGCTACACTGAGCTGCAGGCCTTCAACTGGATCATTCAGATCTCCAGCACTCAGACAGCCCTTTAGTATTTTCCCACACCTGACTCTGGGACAACCATTGTAAACCAATCTTACAAATTCTCATATATGTCTTACATTAAATCCTTTGCTGATTGAGGTCTCAGAAGTAAAAATAAGATGTAGAAAAAGCTGAAGATAGATGCAGAAGTAAGTGATGGAGCCAGAGTCTATATTCTGCCATACATACAGGAAGTAGGGACCAGGCTGGATCCAAGGAGAAACATAAGATGCAGCAGAGTGAAGAGTACAGCTGGTGTCTGGAGTGAGGGGTAAAAGCTTCAGCTAGAGAACCTGGACCTCAGTGATGTCAGAATAACCCACTGAAGGCCTAAGTCCCTCTGAGTTGTACTAGAGGTAACTGTAGCCACTCTGCAGGTGCTGGGTTTCAGTCACTATAGTCCTGCCTGTCCCAAGCCTCTGTGCCCAGCTCTACACCTTCAGCTTTCATGGAAACCACAGATCCATGGCATCGTGAAAGACCTGCTGTCTCATGCTGTTGAACTGGGTCACTTTATCCTGGAGCTGTGCCCTGTCCCACTGCAGAACTCTCAGCGGCTTACTCTGCACAGCAGGAAGCTGGTCCAGGATTGTCTGAGCAGATGGAGTCACTGAGGGACATCAGACCACCTGAGAATGTCTGGGGCTGTACATTCCCCTTCCAACTGCAGCAAGTGAGTGTCCTATACTATGCAGGCCAGTCCCACCTGCCATCTATAGCCCATGTCACTGTCAGGAATCCAAGTACTTCCTCTGTCATCCTGCTGCCTATATATCAAACTGGCCCCTAGGAAAGGAGCTTTAAGGTGTATGCACATTGTACAGTTTACACAGAATACACAAATTCAATGTGACTGGAAAAAGAAATGGAATGCAGTAGGTGGTTATTCAGTAAGGGAAATGTTGTCATGGGAGTAGATGGGACCTTAGGGGACACATGTCCTATAAAGTCACAAATGGGAGTCTGAGATTCTAGGCCATCTTTCAGCACTAGTGCTTACATGAGAAAGCAACTCCTGTAGTGATGATTGTAAAGAAACACAGGGTGTGGTGAAACATGTCTATAATCCCAGTAAGCTGGGAGGCTAAAGCAGGAAGATGGCAAACTTAGCCTGGGCAATGTAGCAATTCAGTTAGACTCTTTCTCAGAAATTAAAAAGGGCCGAGAATATTGCTTGCTGCAAAGGTCCTGGGTTGAGCTGGGTAAAGGGAGATAAAAGACCTTAAACTAATTTTTTAAAAAATTCAGAGATTAACAGGGTGTGGTGTCACACACCTTATAATCCCAGCACTTGAGGATGCTGAGCCTGGAGGATCACATGTCAGAGCTCATCCTGGACAATTTAGTGACTTAGCATGACTCTGCCTCAAAATAAAGATTAAAAAAGAATGGGGCTAGGCTTTTCAGCTGAGTACTTTGGGGTCTTTAGTATGTGGACTGATTTTCTGCACTTTTCATGTTTGATTCTTGGGTGACTATTATAAAATAATTCTCTAACTTATGTGTCCTGTATTAAATTGTTTTCCTTGTTAAAGAAAAGAATGAGGCTGTAACA
>RJWM01043173.1:0-13893 GCA_004363535.1 Dasyprocta punctata
CTTTCTTCTTGTCTGCAAAGAAAATAAAGCATAAACATAGCCCAAAGTTAGAGAACCATTTAAACCTTGCTTTCATTTTCAGAAACCTCATAATATATTTGCTACTTTACATTCAGGTCAAATGATAGCATCAGCCAGAAATCTACAATGTTATCATTCTCTAGACATGTCAGATTTAGTAAACATTTGTCCATAGCATACTATAAAAACTTTTGTAGTTTAAAGTGAATAGTTATATCTAATTCCTAGCAAATAATTAGTCTCATTTCTCAGCTAGATATGAGTTTTCCACTCAATCTGTCAAAGTTCTGCATCTATATCTCTATGATTAGGTGTCTATGGGTCACACACTGAATTTATGTTCTCATATCATCTCAATAACACTTGGAGGTTCCTAAGAACTAATTCTAATGTCATTAAGTTAATGCTTCATTTCATTAATCTAAAATTTAAAACGTTCTGTGTTCTTAAAATCAAATAATAAAGCAGTGATGTGAGATGGTAAGGTAGATATTATGTCTATAAAATGAATAAAGAAACCAGGACATCAAAAAGTAAATTCTTGTCCTAGAATCCACATGTATTAAATCTGCTGCACTTGTGCTCCTCCCAGCCTTTGTATCTTCAGATTAAAGGTCATCATCTTCACTATGGTGTGTAGAAAACACAAGTTCTTGTCCTGTGTGCTCTTCTGAATCTTTGCTGCTCGGTCATTTTTACTGGGCACTGATCCATCCAGTGTGCATTATCTGACTTGCAGATGCAGGCAAAGTTACATCACCTGTCAGAATCCCATAGCGTGTTGGGAACATGGGGGAGCCTCAAGACAAATGTGCTAAATGAGAACATCCATAATTAGACTCAGGTCCAACATACCTTCTTCACAAGAGGCTCATTGGCAAGGCTGGTATATCTTTAGGAGCACATCAGTCACATCTTTTAGTGGAAGGAAATAAGACTACTATTTGTTTCTCTATTCAACATCATTCTGTTTTGCATACTGCAAAGAATATGGGCTGTGAGTTAGATTTGGATTTAAAACCCAGCTCTGCCATTTACTAGCTCTGTAAACTTTAACAAATTATCTAACCTCTAACTTATTCTCAGTTTCCTCATCTATAAAATGAAATAGGAACTTCTCTGCAGGTTAATGTGAAGAGTTAAGATATGTAAGTAAGGTTAGAGGTACATACCCAGTCACTTCAAAATATCATGGCTCCATCTTTGTTCTTTTTAATGCCTTTTCTTGCAGAAGAAAGAAGCTCCTCCAGTCTACATAGTCTTCAAATTGTTTTCTAGGTGTGCAGACTTTCTGTCCATGGAAGGACTTTGAATGTTGCGTTTTTTAAAACACTAAGTCAAAACTCTCTTTTGTTAATTCCATGTTTGAACCATTGGACCTTTTTACATATAATATATTTTCATTTATGGAATATATATGTATGCATGTATGTATTTTTGCATACATGCCTTTTTTCTCTCTACAGAGCAATTATATTCATAAAATGACAATGTGTTTTTTATATGTATCATCCATGCATTCCAACTGATAGGAGGTGACAGAGGCATATGATATCCTAAGTCTTAATTATTTATATAGACAACTCTCCAGAAGACTTTACCTAATCCTTATACCTTGGCCTGATTCCTACCTTATGACTGGAGTGATTAACAAAATTTTCCTTAATACCACTTTCAAAGGCATTCTCTTTGATTTCTAGATGGAAAAAGTTGTGTGATATATCTCAGTCCTCTCCAAATTCAAGGGGATCAATTTAAAAGGAAAAGGGCAGGCAGGACCCCTAACCCTCAAGAAGCCTATGCTACACAAGGCCATAGGAACCAAGAGATGTTTGGATGCACCTCAAGGAGGGTGCAAATAAATAATCCCCTTTCTTCCCTTTAAATTGTTCTGGTAAAATTTAAAAATTCAGGTTTGAACTGTATATCCTGACTTGCTCACACCAAATTAGTAATGAAATACTGGATAACTGAAACCATATTTTGAATTTACAACAGAACCTAGAATATCTACAATTAGATACTGTCCCACAAATTGAGTAGATTCTTAGGCCAAATCTGTTTATCATGAACCAAGCCTACTTTCTTATTGCTCTTCATTTAAAAAAATTATTTAAATGCATTTTAAGAAGCTTATTTACCAATGTTCAATTTCACAGTGATTATGTGGAACATTTCTTTAACACGATTAACCACGAAGTGGAGTCATTTTTCATTGGTAAATTTCACTGCTAATGCATCAGTAAAGGTTCCAAAAAGCATTGTGGTTTCTCTAAACTACTCTCTGCAGGTGCATTTCCAGGGCCTTCATTCTAAGGTTGTTTTTTAGAATTGCCATGAGATGGAACTTGAATCTCAGTCTTTCAACACGTTATTACATAGCATTTTCAGATATCAGCTTGTCTATTTACACTGACTCAAATAGACTAAATGACATCTAGGGTTAATTCTCAGTAACACAGGTAGACACCTCTAAAAATTAACCCTGATCAGAATAAAATCTGTCTATTCCTATGCCATTGTACTGTGATAAAATAAAAATTCATGTTATTTCTTGCTGTGATTACTTCAACTCAGTCTGTTGGCAATCACATAAATAGATACCTAAACTTTTATATATCCCAGAAAGGAAGTCACTGAAGACTTTATTTATATTTCTCCCATTGTCTCTGAAAATCTTCCAAAAACCCATTTAACATTGCTCATATTTTTACAAGATAAACAGATTTTCTAGATGTCTGTCTAAATAGTGACCATTTCTGACCCATCCGTTAGGAAGTCAGTACTGACCCAGATGCCCATGGATGGTGGCTTTTAGTGTTCTGGGGCAAGGCAGAAATTTCTACATTCAATTAAAAGGAAAAATGAGAGTCAGAAGAGTAAACTAACTTGATACCCAAATAAAAAGGCTGAAGTCCAAATTTCTGAAACATTGTATCTCAACCTTAAATGCAAAGAGATAGAAGTGGAAATAGAAGGTATGTGCTTGGGAGAGGAGAGAGCTTTATGGAACAGTCATATATCACAATAGCAGAAAGTTAGTCTATATGAGGCTACTTCAAAGCATAAACATAGCGACAACAAACATTGATGAACCATGGGCTGGTGTCCTGAGTGACAACAGACACTGATGGCTGTAGATGCAACTTACCATTATCTATCAAGGCAATCCAAGTTTGTAAATGGAACACACTTGATTAAAGGAAGAGACATCATAACCATTACCCAGAAGCAAGCAATCTTTGGGCGCAGTTTTCTGACTTTAACACCTATCTACCAAGACAGGGTGACACATACATACTGAATTCTGCAAGGTCATAGTGTATCACTATACCCTGATTCTGGGAACAAGCCATGGAGGAATTTTTGGGTTTCCAAATATATATCTTCTCTCCCTTTCTTCCTCTATTTCATTCAGTGGTTCTTCACAAATTTAAATTAGCAGTCATATCCAGTGCAGGAAGAATGGAAAAGAGAGGTTGGGTTACAACTTACATATCCTGGAGAAAGACTGATAGTGGATAAATAAGTTAAATTTATGTGAAATCTGTAGGGCAAGTGGTTCTATCAAATGATGATTTTCATTTATGTTACTTTTTAAAAATGATTTCTGGTCATTTCTTTTAAATGACATTGATCTTTATACATAGCATTCATGTTGACAGGTCACTGCTTGAGCACCACTGTGTTTCTAAGAACTAGACAGAAAGGAGCTCATTCTCCCACAAACTCCCTCTGGTTTGATGGTGCAGCGTGCCTGTTGTAACCTAGACCTGGGACCTGTTGGCGGTACCCTTGAAATCCACTTACACAAGGCATAAATATCTCTCAAAGGTTGACTATCTGATTTTAGTCTTACGACCAAAAGTTATTAAGTCTTTCATTAGTATCTTTTCTCAGCATCAAAGCTTTTTGTTTTGTAGAGCAATGTTTTCTCATTGCATAGTTCCAATATCTTTAAAAGACTTGGTGATGCAGAGATCACAGGAGATATTTGTATCATAGGATGTGATATTCACAGGAGTGGTTCCAGATGCAGATTAATATTTTTAAAGCTTTCAGGGCTTTTTGAGTAGTTCCATCTCACACTTGAAGCATTCAAGATGGTGTCCGGGTTTTGAGAAACGTCAAAGGGAAACAGTTACTGTCATCAGATTGACACTGTGACTGGATTTGCAGTAGCGCTATTCACACTGTCTTATACTGTGAACAGTTAGAATTCCATCTGCCAGGGGACCTAGTGTAAAATATGTGGGATTTTATATGTTTAAATAATTGGATGAAAGAAACACTACATCTCTTTAGTTTTCCCTGAAGAGTGTGCTTCCTTTAATAAAAGGTTATTGGAATAAACATCTGTGAGTGCTCACAGTGGGCTAGCCTCTGTTATAAAACTTTTAATGTGTTGACTTATTTAGTCTACTTAAAATCCCTAAAAATTAAATGGCATGTTTATGTCCATGTTTCAAAAGAGAAGTCTAAGGCAAAAAGACTTTAAGTCACTTGTTCAATGATGTAGACCTGAAATTCAAAGTTAGGAAGTCCAGCTCCCAAAATACACTCAACTTTAAATAACATGCAGATTTGTACTCAAACTCTACTAGTCAGTTGATCTCCACCAAATTCTTATCTTCGCTCCTAAAATAATTAAATGACATTTTCTGATGGAGCAACACAGTCAATTTGGGGTTAAATAGCTGCATCTATCCTCAAGCATCAAGGTTAATATAAAGATTTTTCTAAAAGAAAATTTTAGAGTCCAGTGAAGCTCTACAACCATCCTTAATTTTAGATAACATCTAGTATTTGATTATTTAGATTCATTGGGTCCAAGTTCGTAAGATGGCCCCAGAGTACTCTGTAAATTTACTTAGTAGATTGTCTTTTTTCTGTTTCTTTGGGTCCTGTAATTTCTTTCACCATCTCTCATGGACTTATCAATTCCTAATAAGCCATTCCTTGCAAGTATCCTGACCTTCGTTCTCTTTTACTTCTTGATCTAAATCCAATCAGTCATGATCAATCTGTAACAGGAGTGGTTACTAGAGTATGGGGCAGGAGTAAAACAGGGAGTAAATGCTCAACATGTACAGGATTTCCTTTGTGGTATCTACCTGGAAATAGATAATGGTGACATACAACATTTTGAATATATTGAAAAGCATTGAATTGTACACCTTAAAATGGTTAAGATGGTGAATTTTATGTGTGATTTTTATCTCAAATTATAAAAAAAAAAAAAGATCTAGCTTTTGTGCAACCTCACCCAATCCTATGTCAAGAGGCCCCAACGGAAATTCTATAACCTATAAGAGAAGGTTTTGCTAGAGTAAGAATTCTTCAACCTTGCTTCTTGGTGCTCAGTCCAATGTCTTTGATAGTTTTATGTTTTTCTGTTGTGTTTGACCCTTTGGACTCAGATGTCAGCAACTCTGAGACTGAAAAACCTCTTAGCTATAGGCTAGCACTTCTAATAAAATCCCACCTAGGTTTCTATAGCAGTTCTAAAACATATCTACAAATTGGTCAGCATTCCACCCTGCAAAAAGTAGAAACTGAACTCCCTCTCAAAAATTTTTAATCATTGGCTAAACTGTGTGACTTCTATATAATCAAGAGAATATAAGGCAGAAGTGATGGTATGTGATTAGATTATAAGGGGCATGGCATCTTGTGCTTTTCTCTGTCTTGGATCCCTCTGTCTGCAGGAAGAAAGCTATCGCTTGGTGAGGACACTCAGCCGCAAGTGCAGAGGCTTTGTAGTGAGAGACTGAGGCCTCCTGCCATGAACCACAGGAATGAGCCATTGTGAAGGCCAGTCATCTACCCAAGGCAGAGCTTTAGATGGTGGCAGCCTCTGAACACATCTTCAGGGCATCCTCGGAAAAGACTTAGCCAGGACTATTCAGTGAGATCACCTCTGAATTCCTGACATGAAAACCAGAAGATGGCAAATGTGTGGTGTTTTAAGCCAGTTCACCTGAGACTAGTTTGTTATGCAGGAATAGATAATTAGTACAACTATTATTTATTATCTTCTTTCTGTCTGCATCCCTTTTCCCATTCCTCTATCCATCATTTTCTTTTTTAACTCTTAGAATTAATAGTTTTTGTTTACTGATAATTTCATAAAGTATTATAAACACAGCAAAATTAAATTTCACAGTGAACATCTATATACCCTCTGCCTCGATTTTAACAGTTTACTGCTTTTGATTTATCATATTTCTGTCCATCTATTCCTAATTCCACCCACTAATCCATCTTATTTTTGATGCAGTGTAAAGCTTATTATAGACATTAATGGTTTTTACCCTAAATACTTCAGTATGCATGGCAGTGAATAAGTTACCATTATTTACTTATATTTCTATTTTCTATTGCAGTACAACTTAAATACAATGAAATCCACAATGTTAAGTACATATTTGCAGATTTTAGCAAACATAGGTATACAGCAAGCCATTATGAAGATTCAGAATAAATTAAATGGTGTAAATTTATACTTACTAAGGGGCTGGGGATTTAGCTTGGTAGCATAAGTACCTGCCTGGCAAGCATGAGGTCATGAGTTTGATCCCCAGTACCACCAAAAAAAAAAAAAAAGAAGAAGAAGAATTATACCCACTAGCACTGTCCATCAGGCAATTTCTTATAATTCTTTGCACTCTTATAGCATCTACATCATCTAGTCATATATTAGGTGCTCAACAAATACCTTTGATTCCATCAGTGGGTGTCACCTAAACTCTTAAAAGACAACTAATCAATGATAGTTTCGTTCTGACAAGCTAATAAAAAATAAATAAATTTTGGAACCTTGAGACACAGAAAAGATAGAAGTTACCCACTTTTCTTTGTACAAAATCCCTTAAGGAATAGTGCAACCACAGAAATTAGCTAGGTGTAGAAACAGTAAAAATGCTTATGAGTGGCAATTCGTTTTCCATGGGAAATATCTATACTGTTAGACATTCCTTAAATCTCCACATGGGAAAAACCTGTTATCTCCCTGTGACCTACACCCAGCTGCCATCTCTGTCTCCTGCCCTTCCCTCCATTGCTCCAGGCTCCTCCCAGCCCAGATGACAGGAGAGAGCTCCTGCCGGTCCCCTTGGCACGGCACAGACTGTAACAGGCCTGAGTTTACAGTGCCGTGTCTGCTCTTTTTTTCTTCTTTTTGGTGTTTTTCCCTGTGTTCTTTCTTCTGATCTGCTCTCCTTATCTTTCATCTATGTCTATTGCTCTCCTCCCAACACATTTTTTCTGGCACTTTGGCTCTTTCAATTTATTTCTTTTCTTGCAACCTACCCTATCCACATTTGTGTTCATTCACATCATTTTTATCTCTACCTTCTCCCATTCTTTTTCCCTCCCTCGTCCCTCTTTTTTTTTTTTTTTTTTTTTTTTTTTTTTTTTTTTTTTTTGCTTTATTTCTCTTTTTGCCTTTCAAACTCAATCTCATACTGAACACTCACTTTCCTAAATCGTTCCTCTTTCTCCCCTTCTCTAAGTTGGGCTAGCAGGTTACCCATATTAAAAACCTTTGTGAAATGATTCTCTTCCTCCTTGCTACATTTGCTAGAGCCAGTCTTTTGTAGTAAACTGAAGAGACCTGATTTTCAACCGTGAAGGTTGTCTGAGGCTGTCTAATTTGTCAGCCTGGTTCCACCTACCATATGCGCAGGCTGAAGCCCATGACAGCCCTCATTTTCTGAGCTGAACTTCAACCTTTGCCCCCTGACCTTTTTGTTCACATTCTGTTATTGCAGTGGGGAAAGAAACACAACCCACTGGTGTCTGATTACGGTTTTAATTTCCCCAAGTAGTTCCACCACCTCATTTTCACCTTCATATCTCTCTCCCTTTGCAAGAGCTCCCCTTGGCTGTGAAATTGCCCTAAGAATCATATTTGCATTTCCTTTATGCTTGAGATCAATACTAGGAAGAAATCTCATTGAGCATATACTTTTTTTTTAATTCTTTTGCCCTTTTCTGATTCTAAATGAATATCCTGATTGGCATACAGCTTCCCCTTTTCACAATAAATATAAAGTACATAGATTAACATAGGACCATTGCAGATTTTTTTAAAATTTTCTGAAGTCTTCTTAATGTTATTATTGTTTCTGGTGCTGCTGCTTCTGCTCAGAGACTCAGTAATAGCTTTGTGCTTCTAGTAATTTTTTAATTCAGGAAAACAGGGAACACTGATCAAAAGCACTTGGTTTCTAAATGTTCCCCCCTGGTAAGTTCATTTTGTTGAGATTATGGTTAAAATGAATGCCTGGCCTGGTATACATTTTGTCATTATTGAGTTTCCTTGTTAATTTTAAAAACTAATTTACCTTGAAACTCTTAAAATCAACAACTAGAAAACTCAATGAATAAACTCCCATAGAAATTGACATAACAGAAATAGTCGTCATCATCATGACTATATAATTGCATTTAAAATATCTCGATGGAGCATGAGATATTAAACAACCTCCCCTTCTCAACCCTGCAAGGAATCTTGCATATTCTTCACTGCACTTAGAGCTATTACATAGTAGAAACTGTATCTTCTTTCTTTCAATTTCCAGCTATTAGCAAAATAGCTGACACTAGACATGTACTCAATAAAAATATGAAATTAATTTATCAGATTCCACTAATGAATCCAATCACTACTTATCACCATTCTGCATTTTAGAAGTATTTTAGAAGTTTAGAAGTGCTTGATAGAGTCTGTGAATCACCACATAACATGCTTAGAAGAGAAAATGTTACTTCTCTCTGGATCTGTTTCTTCATCTACAAATAAGAAGTAAATAGAAAATCTCTTAAGTCTTTGACATTTCTAATATCATAAATTGATCACCCTAACCTAGCCACCATGGGAATACAACCCCCACACAACCAACCAGGATCCAAGATTTAAGGAAGAATGGAAAATGGCAATCATATTGAGTCCCATGGCATAAGTACTGCATATAAAGATGTGTATTGAAGCATGACTCAGTGTGCTACATCTTCTTTAAATATCCCCAGCCTACTGAGAAAAACAAAATTTATATGCAATCATCTATAAAAATTATTCTGATATAGCTATCATTTTGATTTTTTTGAGAAAGAACGTAGTTTTCTCTTTCTTTCTCTTGTACGTTCACTCCCCTTTCCTAATTTTCTATTTTATTAACAATATTTGGGAGCAGTTCAGCTCTTAATATAAACACCTGTCCCAGGATATTAATGGTTATCACAAACAAAGTATCTCATCTTTGATCATGAATGTTCTTGTGAGCTACAAACAAGGAATCAGGGAGTGCAGATTAAGGTTCAGCCAGATCAAATCAAGGGCAACATAAGATCCTTCAATTAAATGAATTTCTACCATGCATCAAGTCCTATGCTTGACACTTTGACAAATGCAGGAAGGAAACTGCATAATGATGAACAAGACATTACCTCTATCTTCAAAGAATTTACTATCTACACATGGATATAAACTTTTATCATACAAAGCAGAAATGTAAGTACCATTTATTGGGAAACACTAACAAAACCATACTGCTAAAAGGAAGGACTGAAAAACACTTGGTTTTCTGGGAATAGTTACATTTAAGATTAGTTTTGAGAAATGAATGAAACCTTAATGATCAAGATAGGGTTATATATAAGTGGATTTTGAGTGGTACCAGAGGAAATATATCCTAGACTACTCAGGAAAGTAGAAATGAGGTAAAAAGTAGGGTAAAGATTTTGTACCTGATTCAGGAGGTAAACAGAAAGTTGTGATCGTTTGGGGTCAGAGGAATTCTTGTTTCGGGAAGAGGAGTATGGAAATCAACTACTAGTCATATTGTGAAAAGTTTGTCCAGTAATGTTAATTCTATATACCAAATGTAGAACCAAGAAGAGACCTAGAATAGCGAAAGCAATCCTGGATACCTAGAGCAAAGTAGGAGGCATCACAATCCCAGATTTGAAGTTGTATTTCAAAGTTAAAATACAAAGTACATGGTACTGACACAAAAGACATAGATGGATCAAAGGAACAGAATAGAGGATGCAAAAACAACCCCAGTAACATTTAGCTATCTGATCTTTGAAAAGGGGTCCAAAAACATACAGCAGATTAAATTTTTAATAAATGATGCCAGGAAAACTGACTCACCACATTCTGAAGCCTAAAGATAGACCCATATGTCTCATCACATAGTAAGACAAAATCAAAATGGTTCAAAGTGGTAAATGTTAAAACAAAAATATTTAATCTTTTGGAACATAAAACAGGTAAAAGGCATAGGTGCAGGCAAGGAATTTCTAAACAGAACCATGAGTGCACAAGAAATAACATCAAAAATCAACAAATGAGATCATATCCATTATTTTTTTAAAAAATCTGCACAACAAAAGAAACAACCAACTGAGTAAAGAGACAACGTACAGATTACCAAAAAAGAATCTGGCAGCTATTCCTGAGGCAAAAGACTAATATCTAGAATATGTTTGTTAAAAACTCAAAAAATTAGGCTGTCCTGAAATAAAAGACTGAATCAAAAAATGGGCAATTGAAATGAATAGGCACTTCTCAGAAGAAGTATGAATGACCAATAAATACATGAAAAAAAGTTCAACATCACTGGTAATTAAAGAAGTGCAAATTAAAACAACTCTTGAGTTTCCATCTTACTCCTAAGACAATAGTCATCATCAAGGAATCAAAACAATAAAAAATGCTGGTGAGGCTATAGGGGAAAGAAGCACTTCTATACTGTTACTGGAAATGTAAACTAGTGAAACCATTTTGGAAATCAGCATGGAGATTGCTCAGAAAACTAAAACTAGACATTTCATTTGACACCACCAGTTTCCTTCTACACATCTTTCCCGGAGAGTTAAAGACATCATATTGGAGTGCTACATTCATTCCCATGCTTATGGCAGCACAATTCATAGCACTAAATTTTCAAATGGTATAAATGTCCATTGACAGATGAATGGGTAAAGAAAATGTGGCATTTATACATAATAGGGTACTACTCTACCATAAAGAAGGATAAATGAGTCATTTTTAGGAAATTGGATATATCTTGAGACCATAAAGCTAAATGAAATAAATCAGACACGGAAGCTCAAATATCACATCGATTCTCTTATATGAGAAACCCAAAATATAAATAAAGAGTATAATAAAAGATAGATAATAGGAAATAGGGAAACAGACCTTTTGCAAGTGGGAAGGAAACCAAGAGGTAGAGAGAGTAGGAGAAAAGGGAAATTGGTAAGAACTGAGATGTGTTATGTACATGTACCAACTCCTCACAAGGAATATGACCATTATGTACTATAAATATGTGCTAATAAAAAATAAAAAAGAGTTTGCATTCTGCTTCTTTGTAGCAGGATTGTACTTGCATACTCACCTGAAATTGATCGTGGCCATATGACTTTCTCTGGCCAATAAAATTGAGCAGAAGTGATGTGTGGAGCTTCAGGATGCAAGCTTTTCATTCCTTTTGCCAGATACCTTTCAGCCTCTCTCCTTCTCTGCTTCAGCAACCCGGAATTCTCCCATCCACACCTCTGACTGAAGAATGATAGAGAGCAGAAACCCTAGCCAATGTGCAACGGATATGTAACAACAAGAGAAATAAATCTTTGATGTGGTAAACCAGTAAAATCTGAAGATTGTTACCACATTACCTATTATCCTTGATAACTTGCTTCTAAAATGGTCTTGCTTTTATCTCATTTTTCTTATTACATGTTTTCCTTTTTTCCCCCCTCTATGGCCATGCTTGCACAGCCAGGAAAAGTAAACAAATTTGGTGATTATAATTCTTTGGGTCTAATATTTATAATCATCGGAGTCTAAAGTTGTCACCATGACATCTTTTCCTCAGAGTTCCAGAGACTATCATGGATTGGATCACAGGCTGGATGAGCTGGAAGACTAAAATTGCTTCTGGTGTAAGTTTAATAACAATACATTCCATTCTTGGTTCTCCCATAGTAAAAGTTCATGGGGCCTGTTCTTAGTCACTTGCATAATCACCAGTTCTCTAATTACCCCACACTATCCAGCGTACATATTCTAATTAGATGGCTTGTAGAGTAAAGGCTATTTCACTTCCTCACTTGTCAGAAGTGGGATGGAGCTTTGGACTTAGAAGCAAAGAAAGGCACAGTCATAAACACTTCCTCCACCAAGTCATCCTGTTGATTGACATTTCCCATATCCCTAACCAGGTCTGCAACTCCCTGCTGAATATTTATTAAGGGAAGCTCTCACTGGAAGAAGTTTGCCTTAGAGTCAATTTGCCAAGCTCTGTGCCATGTCTGGGTCTATATCAACCCAAAGGAAAAATCACTTTTGTCTAATTTGCTCAAGAACCTAATACATGTTAGGTTCATGGCTCCAATTCCACCAGAATCTATAAAACAAGCAACCAACTCTACTTCATCTTATTAGTAAGACCCTGTATTTGGGGACAGGAAGTAGATGTTCTCCACCCCTCTTCACTACAAGTTCCTAGATGATGTGTGTTGAGATGTATTCATCTGAGAACCCTAGATCTTGAAAATAGTTGCTCAATCAATATTCAGTATATGAACAGAATCCAATTCTGCTGACTCGTGGTGTGACTTTGAGAATAGCTAACCCTTCCTAATGGTCTCCACCATTTGAAACAAGTGTGTATTATACTAATGCCAGTCTTTCTACCTCCAAAACTACCTTGACAATAAATCTAACTTAGTCTCTTCTCGTTTCAAAATTCTCTATATTGGCTCTTTCTCATGTTTGCATTCTTCGTAGTTCACAATTACAAAATAACATTTTCCAGACATTTTCTTCCTACCCTTGTGAAAATATCTTTTCGGTAGAGCTTTACAACATCGAGTAGTGAATTTCTTACCTGCCTTCTGTTTATCACCTGCTCAACTCCTAGAAAGCCTCTTATTTTGACTGAAGGTTTTGGTGTTCGTTTCCATCAACTGCTCTAACTTAGAGTTTATGATTACACTGGGTGCTTTAGTTTCACTTAAAGACAGCTGTGCCCATCATATCTCACTTCTTTCACTCTTCAATTCTAGCTGTTCTTAGCTCCACTGGGATTATTTGCACAAATCGTCACACTCTGGACCTCACTAAGCACAGGGATCTGCTCTACTTTGCTTTAACTTTAAAAACTCCTGAACCCACACTTACATCAACCACAACTTGTTAACCTTGTTTTCTCACTCCTCAGCTCCTGTGATTTGTTAAAATTTCATCCAGACACCATTTCCTTGATCTCAAATTTCTCCCAAATTTATTTGTCCGTTGATTTTATTTCCTCACTTAGGTGGTCTATAAAATGAAATTTATATCATCAACTTTTTGTTAACATGCATGGCCAACTTCTTGTCTTTTCTCTTTACTCAGTCACCCAAAGCTAAATTAATCCAACTATTTGTCTTTTCTGACCTTAAACTTAGATTTTCAAGCTCTATTGAGAAGCATATCACAGGCACTCATATGTACACCACAGATTGTTGTTTTCCATGCTCAATTTACCACCCTCTGGAGTACCTAGAAAACTTTCAGTATGCCCCTAGATGGCATCCCCTTTAAAAACTTTTTAAAATACCCATTAAGCTTTGTTTCTCAGTACTTCTTTTTATTTTTTGTGAAAATAATGATCTTCAGGCATGAACTCTTGGCTTCCTGCCCTACCATCATGCATCTTCCTTGGAGAAGCCAGGGTTATTTATTTCAGGTTACACAACTAATTATGAACCCAAGACTTATAATTCAGGTCCATTTCATCCCAAAGTCTTTATTTTAAGCATCGAATTATACAGGGTAATGATTAAGAACATCAAATCTTAAATAGCTTTGCC
>RJWM01043174.1:0-13947 GCA_004363535.1 Dasyprocta punctata
TGTGGTCTGCATTTTATACTTGAAGTCTGCCTACACCTATGTCTTCAAGATTTCTACCTAACTTGTCTTCCAGTAGATTTAGTGTCTCTGTTTTACTGGTTAGATCTTTGATCCATTTTGATCATTTGTTTTCATATTTGAAGTGAAATTTTCAAAATTGAATCTTCTTAATTACAGATCAATAATGAAGGTCCCTTCAGGGTGGCTAGCACTCCAGTTACAATGGAAGTTAGTATGCTCAGTGTCTTTCAATGAATTCAACACAAGTTTTAGATCTTTGATTATTTTATCATTTTTCATTTGATACTTAAATTTTGTACATTGATGATATCATAAATAAAAAACTATAAACATATAAAAATTAGTATTTGCTATTCTTTGGGTATAAAGTATCAGATAAGCAAGAAAAATGTTTTTTATTGATATTCAGTATAACATTGAACTTAATGTTACCAAAACTATATTAAATATTTGTTAAGACAAAAGCTATCAAATTGTATTCTGACTAAAATAAAATTTCCAATAACATTATGCAGGAAAACATAAATTGGGCAGTCTGTTTAAATCAAGTACCTTGTATACTTTTAGTTTTGATAATTAAAAAATTTTCATAAATAGTATCTCAATGTGTTAAAGATTTCACTTATGCATAAGAAATATAATGACAACATCTTTACCTAGAAATTATGTGCTGCATCTTACCTAGGGAAATTAGTACTTTACAGTTTAAGTATTATACATAAGTTAAACTGGCTAATCATTTGCCCAGTTAGTAGAGAGCACACTAATTGAAAATACATGGCCATGCCTCAATCTCCCTTTGCAATTCTCTAAATCACTAATGTAATAAAGAACAAAAGACCCAACTGGGGAGGGAAGAAGTGTTGGCTCGATGTTAAACCACATATGCACATAAACGAACATGCTTGTGACCTATAGTACAATATAGTATTTTGGTAGTCTTAACTAAGTAGATTTACTCATCATAGATTTAATCCTAAAGAAATAATCTTATGAGTATGGTCTCAATTTGCATTCATTTACCTACAAAGGCCTCGAGCTGATCCTTCTTTATAGATGAGTACTCCACTGTATAAAAACATCACATATTTTGTATCCATTCCTCAATTTATGGGCATTTGAGTTTCCAGGATTTGACTATTAAGTTCTGCTTTTATAATCATGGGTGTACATATATCTCTGTGGTGTGACATTTTCCATTCTTCTCAGAAAATACCCAGAAGGGAAATAGCAATATGCAATGTAACAACCATTGTTAAACTTCTGTCATCATGTTTTGAAATCCTATATCACTATTGTTTTGGGTTTTTTGTTATTTTTGTTGTTGTTTGTTTGGGTCTTTGTTTTGTTATTTTCCTGCATTTTTTCATTTTAAAATAAAAAAAGAAATAGTCTTAAAATAACTGGAATATTTTCAAATTTTTAAATGTAAAATAATCATTTAAATGTATATTCTAGATTTTAGAAATTTACTAACATTTTATTTTCAACTTTTAAAAATTATTTTTATTAGTATACGTCCTACATAATGATCACATTCATCATAGAGAATTTGTACCTTTACATAATGTTTTTTTTCCCATTTCACTCACCTCCCTTTCATCCTTCCCCTTTTCTCTTCCCATTAAAAACATTTTTTGTTGTTTTCTTCTATTATTTTTTCTCCTTTTTTTCTTCCTTTCCTTCCCCCATACTCTTCCCTTGTTTTCCTTTACATTCGATCATGTTCTTCCTAATTCTTAGCATCTAGCCTCCACTTTGCTCCTTATTTAACCTTTGGTTTTCTCACACAAGTGATACAGTGAGATATTTAAATATGTGTGTATGGTGTATATCACTTAAAATTATGTTCTCAAGATGCATCTATTACCTAAAATTTTCGCAAGTTTGCCCTTCTTTATAGCAAACTAGGATTCCATTGTATATAAAAACCACATTGTCTTTATTCTTTCATCTGTTGGTGGTCTTCTGGGCTGTTTCCAAGACTTAGCTACTAAAATTGTTCTCCTATAAACAAAGGTGTGCATATATCAGTGCAGTATGCTGCTTTTAAATCTTTTGAGAAGATACCTAGAAGGGGAACAACTGGGTCAAACAGAACTTCTAGTTTTAGTTTTTTGAGGAATCACCATACTGTACCATTGTATGCAACTTATAGAAGACAAAATTTAATGAAACATACATAATCTGTATTTAAAAAAACAATGAATAATAATTGTGGGTCTGGGCTATAGCTCAGTTGTAGAATGCTTTCGTAGTATGCTTTTGTAGTAGCTGTATTCAACATTCAGCTCTAGAAAATACATTTGTTCCACTACATAGTTTTGAGTTGGGTAATAATTTAAAACAAGACTTTTGCAGTTTTATGGAATTTAATACAATGAAGCAACATAATAGAGAGATACAACCTAGAGTTTTAAAATATGTGTTGAATTCTTTTTAATCAATAGACTTCTAATAAACCTGTGGTTCAAATAGTTGAGATGAGTAGCTGCTATTGTAAAGATCAATAATTTGATAAAGGCTAATACAAGGAAATTTACATAAAAATGTCACATATATTTGTATCATTTTCTTTTAAAAATGCCAAATTCACATTAACTTGCTTTACAGTATTATCTCCGACACTGATCTCAAAATACACTCAAAATATTTGTTTTGCATAGACACTGAACAATGTATTGTCAGTCTGTAATCATGCATTCTCATTCACAAAACTTAATCAGTTCTATAAATTTATATTTCTTTGAAAAATATGGAGTGCTGATTATAGAGAGTGATTCATGCTGTGGTTCATTAAGGAGTGATTAGATTTTTTGTGTACATATAATTTCAGAACATACATGTTTCAATATATGTTAGACTTTCTTTATAGATATAGATATGAAAGAAAATATTTCAGGATAGATAGATAGATAAAGATATATGTAGAAAACTGACTGACAGATAAATAGATAGATTCTATAGTGGGCCACATATCTCTTACAGGATTATGAACATGTATTTTCTTGGTCAAAAGGTTGCCCAGAATGTAGATTTGAAGAAAAAAATGCACTCTGATGGTTAAAGAGTCTCTGAACTGCATTTCAGGTAAAAGATCTGAGGATTGCCTAGAGATTGCATCACCAATTACAGATAGAAACATGGTTTGTTGTTCTCATTTGAGTGTGTGCATGAAGGGACAACCTATGAACTCCATCAATACAGACCAGCCGTGAACCAACAGGAGGGCATCTGTAACACAGAGCACAACAAAGGATGGATTTAACACAGTAGCCATCTAGACTGTGCCCTTTTCTGAATCTCCTTTTACTGCCCAGTGTTCTGGAGGGACAACATAAAAGACTGGGCGGGATGTAAACAAAACACACACACACACACACACACACACACACACACACACACGTAACGGGTAAGATGACATGAGAAGGAAGTGGAAATACATTGGGGAAGAATTTTTAACTCAGATGGGACGTTAAACAGTTTTAATCGAGTAGATTCAAATTTATACTATTAAAAAATGTTTTTAAAGATGAGAAGTTCAACTGAACAGATTCTTTCTTGCATACAAGCCATGGAACCATAAGAAGGTGACAGTGCAGTTTGTTTGAATGCAGAAGAATTGAGAAAAAAAAAAGAAACAATAATATTATTTCTATATCTTAACAAGTGTAAGCAATTAAAAAATCAGTTATTAGACTGAATGGATACATAAACAGACCATGAGTTTATACTAAGTGGATGATTAAAATAGAGAGGGCATATCTCATAAGATATAAAGCTAGGGAATGACATTTTAACAATTAAAATAATATACTATTAATAGGAATCTATATTCAGATTGACTAAATGAACTGCAATGATCAGAATCATGCCCAAATATAAAAATAAGTTTTACAATAGATAAGAGAGTAATTAAATAATTGAAAACAAATAGTGGCTAGAAGCATAGGCTCTGTTTCCTGATAGCTTGGGTCTAAATCTCAAATCCAGTTCTCACTAGGTGACTGACCTTGTGTAAACTGCTTAATCTCTGTATGTCTTAATAGTCTCATCAATAAAGTGAGGGTTATTGAACTACTAACCTCTTTAGTTCATTATAAAGAGAAAAATTGTTTACTATTTTAACCCATTTTAATAATCATTGGCATAGCATAACAAGAAATAGGAATACAAGGTAAATAAAAAGAATAACACTAGAATATTTAAAAGTAATTTGAAATACATTTCTAACTTTTCCATGTTTAAAATTTCTATCTTCACAAATTAAACTTGGAGTCATCTTAGTTGAGCTAAAGCAGGACAGGTGTCCTTTGAGATTTACAGGGGATGCCAAGATTCCAAAATTCATGAATACTCTGTTCACTTATATCAAATGGCACAGTACTTACATTTAGCCTATGAATACCCTCCTAAATACTTTGCACATTTCTTATAATACCTAATACAGTGTAAGTGCACATAAAGAACTATATTCATTGTTTCTGAAACAATGACAAAATAAAAGCCCACATACACTCAGTACAGACACAACTGTTATAGACCGAACTGCACAATTCTTCAAAGAGGTGCAAGATAAACAATGCTGGGTGAGTTCTGTACAGAGAATGTCTACAGTGGCAGGAGGCTACAGCGAGTTATACTTATGTAATTTATATGTGCAGGCTAGGATGGTGCTCAGCATGCAGCAAATTCCAATTTTACTCTTCAGAAATTTCTAAAAGATTTCAGTATATGTTTATTCTGTAGTTGGATGAATCACCAGATGAAATCCCATTAATAATGAGTGCAGACTGT
This sequence comes from Dasyprocta punctata, assembly GCA_004363535.1. Lineage (NCBI taxonomy): Eukaryota > Metazoa > Chordata > Mammalia > Rodentia > Dasyproctidae > Dasyprocta > Dasyprocta punctata. Next base: position 4,819 of record RJWM01043174.1, read on the forward strand.
ATTTGTGTAATATGCACAATTAGAAGTCTCTCTGTGCACCATACCTGTCAGTCAGTTTTCTCATAACAGGCCCAAAATACCTGAGAATCACAACATATTCAAGAGTAAGAGTAAAGAGTTAGCTATCTACTTACAAAGCTTAATGGGTATATTAGGAAAGCTACAATGGTGGAGAAATGAATAATTAAAAAAGGATAGTTAGAGAAAATAATCAGTGAAAGATGAGGAAGAAAGAAAAATGATGTAAAGAACCCTATTGAGGAATACAATACAATTAATAGTATTAGATAAAAGTAACAGAAAAAAAGAAAAAATAAATCAGCAAAATACAGGAAAAAAAGAAGAAAAATTTAAAAGGAGAAAAGTGAATAAAGCAAGAAAAAGAAAAAAGTAGAAAAAACCATATCCCTCACAATCAATGAGAAAAAACAAAAATAAAAAATTGTCACTTCTCTCACAAAGTCTTTTGCATTTTTAAAATTTTATTTTAAACAGAAGAAAAGTGAGAAATTAAAGTAAAACAATTTCACAACAAGCCAATAGGAGAGTAACAATAATCAGCACATTGCATATTGTTATATTCATAGCAGTTGTTTAGGGTGTAAAATATGGACAATACACCACAGACTAATGAGCCTGACCTAGGGCCTTCTTTCTTCCAGCTGATTCATGATCACTTATGGTAGGTTTCAAAAGTTTGAGCATTGCTTCCTAATTATAAAACCCCTAAACCATGTAGAAAGAATCTCAGTCCATTTGTGAATAATTCAGGTCCTTGCTAAAAGAGGATCAGCTGTTTGAGACTGAAAATGGTGATGGCCTTAAATGTATGTTTGAGACAAGTTTAAATCTCCATATAGTCTGGGTTAAAGTCAAGGGGGAATATCTTGAGATTTCCACAAATGAAAAACCTTCTTCCTACATTCAATTTTTGTGAAGCAGGGTTTTCTGCAATGACAGTAGGCAAAATGATATTACAGAGTAGACTGGACATTAGCAACACAATGTTGATGTCACTGTCTTCCATCACCTCCACATGTGACTGTCTAATTGCAGAAAAGAAGCACAAGGTTCCCACTGATTACATTATGGTGAGTTGTATAATCAATTCATTATATATTGCATTGTAGTCAAAATGGAACTAAAGTCCATGATACATGTAATGTACTTGAATCACCCCAAAACCATCTTTCCACCACTGTGATTTGTAGAAAACTTGTCTTGTACAAACAAATCCCTGATGACAACAAATATTGAGTAATAATGATATAAGATCTTGACATTTAGAGAATTAGAATATAAAGTATAAGAGAACTGTTTGCACAATTTTTTATTCTTTCAAAATATAGGAAACTCAAAAGCATAACAGATTCTAGAAATGAAATAGTCTACTTGAAAATGGTTCTTATGATCTTTGAAATTAGACAGAGAATGCATTCATGAAAGAGCTAAAGAATAAAGTTGCTTACTTGTCTCTCCCTGCCTTAGAATGAATAACAGTTTTGGAGTCTGTATGTAACTATGTGTGAAAAGAAAGAATTGAGCCAATTCAGAAGTGCCTACTACATTGGGTTGATGCAGCTTTTGGCAGCAGACATAACTTTTTGTTGACCTTTCTGACATCTTCAGAGTTCAATTGTTATGGGATTCGTCTTACTAGTCAGCTTAATCCAACACCCTGCAATCATAGGTGCGAACGTGCCATCTCAGTAGTTGAAAGGGACCCCTCATCTACCCATATTTAATTGTGTGTGATAAATTTAACAAGCTTAATAGCTCTGCTATAATTATCTTTAGTGAATATGTTTCACCTTTCAACCAACACATGTAATTACATATGTGTAAGAAAACTTTTCTGCTGGTTGAAGTCCCATCAAGCTCTTGCATCAGTCCATTTTCTGTGGCTATAACAAAGTATCTTAGACTGCTTTGATGTATAGAGGAAACTCATTTATTTATGTAATGACTAAGTTTGTGTTAATGTGACAAAATGTTCAAAATAATCAACTTATAAAAAATGATTTTGACTCAGAGTTGAAAATTTTATGCAATGATCCATTGCCTTTGGATTGTGGTAATACTCAACTATGTCAGATACATGTGGCTAGGACATTTTAGACCTCTTGATCAGGAATGAAAGAGAAAGGAATAATCCCCAAGTCTTACAATCTCCTACATCCCACAGTGACTAAAAGATCTCCTTTTAGGGTCTATGTCTTAAAATTTCTCCCAGATCCCAATAGTGTCAATCTGTGACCTGAGCCTTTGAAACATGGACCTTTGGAAGACATTTCAGACCCGAAATACAGAAGTTTAGCAACAGTATTGGGAGTTCATAAGCACGATGCAAGCACTAACTTGCCTTTGGTCAAAGTACCTTATACTGTGTTGCGTGGCAGATGGCAATATGGTGGTAACTCTTGTTATACGCAGAGATCATGTGGTATGACAGGAAGTCAGCCAGTGATTTCAGAGGGGCCCTTGCACTTTTATAAAAATGCTCTCTTGAGAACTAGAGTCCCAAAAGAACTACATCAGCTCTTTCTAAGGATAGTATACTCAAAGAGTCCATCACCTACCACTGCATGCATGCATCGAGCTCTTAAACATTACAAGCTATTTCCTAAACATTCTCAAACTGAGGACAAAAGTTGCCAGCACATAAGTTCTTGGGGAACACACCCAAACCATAGCAACTCTGTTGAATTGTTTTGTAAAAAACATCAATGTTAATAATTATAGTACAGTGAATCCCAGACTTACAAGAAGTTCTGTTCTAGAATGTTCATAAATTGGATTAATTCCTAAGCCCAAGAGAGTGAGTCTTATACACTTTAGACACATATATTGAGTATTATTGCTCTGTGCTTCCTAGCAGTCCCCTCACACCACCACTGCTTCTCCTCTTGCTGCTGGACCTCCTGGGCTCTGACTGAGCACTGCACTGCTGTGCACTATGGCACTGTACAGCGAGCACACAACAACAGTACAACTGTGACAATGTTCAGCAGACCTGTGGGATACTTCCATGGTTCGTTCACATCTATGAAGGTTTGTAATGTAAAATCTGTTTGTATCTGGGAAAGTTCACAACTCAATTGTTTGTAAGTCAGGAACTGACTATAGTACTAACAGTGTTTCCCAAATGCTACTTTCCTGTTTAATTTTAGCCATATCTTACTATATACAATTAGCTTCTTCTGCTTTTCCTCTTAATTTTGCTTTTACACTCATTTACTTTTTTTTGTCTATGAGTTGCTGAAGTTGTATACTTCTAGTCTCACATATAGGATCTTTTCTCCTGCTAATTCTTGCTCTGCTCTCCATACAGCTCTTTGTAATAAGTCTGCTGCTTTAAAATCTGACTAGCAGTGAGTGAGTACTTTTCTCTTTGTATACTCACCAGAATTATTTTTTATAATGCCAATTCTAACTGGGGTCAAATGCTCTTTTTTTTTAGTTTTTTATTTGTATTTCCATAATGGCTAATAATATTTCAGGTATTTGTTGGTGATTTGCACGTTTCTTTTAAGAATGTCTGTTCAAGTTATTTGTCCATAAATTACATTTTGGTTAAGTTTTTTGAGTTTCTTATGTATTCTTCATATTACTCTATTGTGAGATGACTAGTTGAAAAATACTTTCTTCTATTTTGTAGGTTGTCTCTTCACTCTATTTCCTTTGATGTGCAGAAACCTTGGAGTGTTTTTGCTCATTTACTATATTGTACCTTTGAGTTTTGATCTAGAAAATAAATGCTTGTATTAATATTGAACCATGTCCCTTTCATTTTCTTCTAATAATTTTAGGGTTCCAGGTTTTATATTTAGGCTTATGATTCACTTTTCAGGTGATGTTTTAACTATAGAGAGACAGAAATGAAGTTTCAATCTTCTACATGTGACTATCCAATTTTTTCAGCATTGTTGAAAAGCCTGTCCTATCTCCAATGTAAAAGAAGCATGAATAGACATTTTTGTCTCATTCCTAGTCATAGAGATTTTCCCTATGCATTATAATACAGGATATGGGCTTGTCATATATAGTCTTTATTATATTGAGGTACAATCCTTCTAAACTAATTTGTGCAAGAATTATGTTATGAAGCAATGATTTTATACCAAATCCATTATTTGAACCAGTGAAATGGACATATCATTTTTAGCTTTCAGTTTCTTGATGTGATATATGGTTATTGATTTATGTTTGTTGAAACTCACTTGAAACTTGTTTGAAAATAACTTGATCATGATGAATATTTTCAATGTGCTGTTGAATTTGACTTTGTAGAAAAAAATGTATATTCTAGTGTTGTTGAATTGCTTGTTCCATAAATATCTGTCAAGTCCCATTTGCTCTATACTACAGTTTAAATTCAGTATTTTATATTATTGTTGTCTGGATAGTGTGCCCATTGAAGAAAATAATGTGTTGAAATTGTCATTTAATTCAAAAACTAGTATTATTTCCACAGTTTATACAGTGCAAAAATAAAATTGTGACATCTAAATTGATAGTGTTCACTGACAGATTAATTTAAATTTACATTTTCAAACAGGAAAAATATACATATGTAACATGTACCTTTTAAAAATTTTATATTTGCTTAATGTCACTATGTTTTATCTAAGTAATATTTTAGAGTTAATAATAATCCTGAGATTTAGAAGATATTTGATATCTCAGTTCTTCATTTCAACCTGTTACTACTGAATTCTTATACTGAGTCACTAATACTAACAAGGTTAATGAAAAATCAGGGAAATAGCCTTAGGAAAAGTGAAATGAGTAAATTGTGAAGTTAGTTTGGCTATTTAAATCTCCTAATTTTTACCAAGGTAATAGGTGATATTTCCATAATCACTAAATATGAATGAGATATTTACCTACTAACATATCATTACTTTCATGTGAGGCATTGAAATAGGAAATATTAATATTAGTTGTATATTCTTTTATTATTGATAGAATGACTATTTAGATATGTAAGCATATTTTGGGCAGGATAAATGACAGTGTTGTAATTTTCTAGGAAAAAAAATGTATACATATTCCTGAATCTTGAGATATATTACTGAGTTATTTCTATGATGAAATCTGTTGTTTGAGATTACTTTTTGATTGCTTTAGAATTGAGAAATAATCTGTTAGGAAATCTCTACACTCAGTGACATTCAAAATGAAAAATTTATTTTTCTCTCTCATTACAAGGGTACAAGATTGTTATATTTATGCTCTGTATATCTTTTATGGAATTAGCTATGTTGGTGGCATGTTTTTATAGCAGACTAAAAGATTTAAGTAAATTACTGTTGAATGCGGTGACTCAGAGATTTCTGTAAACTGTTGTACATCAATCTGAATTCAAAGGAATACAAATTCTTTTGAACCAAAACAAATTCGCATGGTCATGCTTGGCAATATAAAAAGTATTGTGTTCTTCCCACAGGAGAACCGTGTGAGTGATATTGCAATGTGCAGTCCTTTGACAGTGAATCAAGGTATAAACAACTGAGAATAAAAATACATTCAATCTAGTTGTATTCTCTTCCCAAATATGTGCTTTCTTCTCATCAATAAAAAAATGTGTATTCCTCTCAGGAATGCATTCTAGATGTCCCATGCAATTAATGATACACTCCACAGACTGTTTGCTAGACTCATAGATAAATATTTAATTGGTACATAGCCTTTAATGTCATCTTATCAATCCAATATATTTAACAGAATTCATTAAAGACCCAGAAAGTCTTATTTTTTATTGTCTTAAAATTATTGAAAAGTATTAGAACTGAGTTTCCTTATCATTTTATGGTTTATTTGTATTAAACTAATCAATATTGGGGTTAGAAAGGTATTTACCATTATCTTCAAACCATTTTCCACTCTAAAAAGAGATGAGATATATTCAAAAACAGAATTTATATGAAGATTTAAGTATTTAAATATTTAATATCCTTACGTAAAATTAGAAATCACAACCTCAAGAAAGGAATTGACTTTATGCAATACACTAATTCCAGTTTATGAGTTCTATAAAATCTGAAGTAAAATATTTAAAAACGTCCCTCTAACACCAATAAAGATTTGACACTTATTTAAATCCTATTCATATCACTTACTAAACAGAGTATACAAATATGTCAGCTACAAAATAAGTGATAATTTTGAGGTTGCCGTATGTCTGTTTGAAAAAATTGTTTATTAACAGCCTACAAGTGGTAAATAACTAATAACCAGTAGGGTGGCAATGCAGTAGTGTACAAAGGCTAATTAAGTATGCCTGATGGACTATCCAATCACAAAATATGAAGTCAGCAAGTGTAGTAGAAATAGTCATTTCCCAAACAGAATTTTCTCTTGCACCTGATCACATCTTTCTTAATCATGTGTGGCTCTCTGTTGCTTAGTGAGGACATTCAAAAGCACAGTGAATGCCATTAACCTCTGTTATTGTGTTGTTTGGTTGTTCTCTGTGTTTTATTAAATCCATATGATCTTAATTTTCAATGAAATTCATTGTGTCTCCAGAGTTGCAACTATTGGACTGTACTGCTGATAGGCAATCATAGACACTTCATATCTATTGATTATGAAGGTGAATTTATGTATATTCTAGTTTTCTTTTCCAAACTTAATCTAAATGAGACCTTTACTGGGTAACAGAAATCAATTTAATACAGGAAGTGGCACACTGATTCCTGTTACAGCTAATTTACTTATTAGAAAACTTAGAGAAGTCAGTGTTATCACTTGAATCTGAAAATCTTCATGTGTAATATATTATGTTGTCATCTTTGTTTAATTTGCTTTGTTTTAGAAATTAACAATGATTAATATATTGCATATTTTTGTCTTCAGAGTAGTTGCTCAGATTACAAGATATAGGTGTGTAAAATTAATCAACACAGTAAATACAAACCTATCTTTTCAATGAACTAAAATAAATAAGTAGTATAATTATGATATCTATCATATATGTGTGCAGTTTTTTTTCTTTTCCCTTCCTTCATATTTCCTTTCTCCCATTCCAGTTGTTCTTTCCTTATGAGCAGTTTCTTTCCCCTTCTCAAAATCTATTATAGATTTTGTATCTTATTTGCTCTTTTAGTTTCTTACATTAGGGAGACAAGATGATGCTTACACATGTGAGTTTGATTTATTTCACCTATGAGTATGGCCTCATTGTGTCCTTTTGCCTATGAAAGCCTCGAGTTCATCCTTCTTTATAGATGAGTAGTACTCATCATATAAAAATTTCACATCTTTTTTGTCCATTTATCGGTTTATGAACATTTGGGTTGCTTCCAAGATTTAACTATTACAAATTGTGTTGTTATAAACATGGATGCACATATATTCCCATGATATGATGATTTTAATTCTTCTGGAAAATACCCAGAGGCAGAATAATGAATAGGGTTTTGCATTTTATTTTCCCTGTACATGAGAGATGTATATGTGTGTTTTCCTATATGCCATTTTAAAAAGTGGGTTAATTTAAATAATAATGTAGACTCACTTGCTGCACACAGGATCCAGCTCTACCGGGTCCTGTGACTCAGCACAACCCAAGACTCAGAGGACCCTCAGGAAAGCCCGGCCAGCCTCGCAGGACACAGAGGTACTCAGCCCAGCCCAGTTCAGCCCAGGACACCACAGCTGCTCAGCAGGGACTGACCAGCATAGCTGCAGGGCCTTAGAGAGCTTGGGCTCCCCCCACCACAGTGCAGAGCGCGCTACATCCATACTTCAGTGGAGTGGTCCGTGCGCCGCATCCTAGAGCTCACTGGCCCTGCCCAGCCAGGAGCAAGGCCCCTGCACTGGAGGCCTGGGACTCGCCCAGTCTTGCCTGGCACAAATGTTGCTCTGAACTCCTTGCAGCCAGACTCAGGGTCCGGGAGGAATCACACTCCAGAGTACACTCTGCCTAGCTCCCTGGGACTGGGAGGCCTTGACCCCCACCCAGTTAAGGCAGAGGCTCCATCCACACACCCTGGGAGGCCGCCCTCACTTGCTGTGCACAGGATCCAGCTCTACTGGGTGACTCAGAGTGACCCAAGACTCAGCGCGATCCTCAGGGGAATGCCTGAACAGCCTTGCAGGACACAGAACCACATAGGCTCTAGAAGAAAATGACAAAACAAAAGACCAAGAGGCAGTCTCAGTACCCCAGCTCACTAAGAACAAAGCCAAGAGACAATCACATGGAAGAGAGTGGGAGTCACACAACTGAACTTTCTGAAATGATAGAAAATGCAGTAAACAAACAGCTTGATGAAGCTATAGAGAAATTTAAATCAGAAATATTCTCTCAGCTAAAAAATGAAATGAGAATCATTATTAAAGAAATCTTGTGTGTATCTAAAGAAGAGCAAGATAAAAAATAGAAGAACTTAAGAAAATGATCAAAACTTTGAATGAACAATATAAGACACTAACAGAATGCATGAAACAGATGCAAAGGGAAATGCAGGAAATGAAAATCTCCACGGAAAGTCTGAAAACCCACGTGAGTGAAGCTGAAGATAGAATCTCAGATCTTGAAGACAGCATGGGAGATCAAGGCCATGAAAGAAAAGATCTCTTAAAAATAGTAAGGAACCAAGAAACAACAATTCAACAGCTGCAAGACGATGCCAAGAGAAATAACGTAAGTTTAATAGGCATAAATGAAAAAGCAGGGGTTGATACTAATGACCTACAAAGACTATTCACAGAAATAATAGCAGAAAACTTTCCAAACATGGGAAGAGAATCTGAAATACAAGTAACTGAGGCATACAGAACCCCAATTAACCATAACCAAAATAAATCTTCACCCAGACATATAATAATAAGGGTGTCAGAAATACAGCACAAGAACAAAATACTAAAAGCTGTCAGAGAAAAGAAACAGATCACCTATGAAGGAAAGCCTATCAGAATCGTGGCAGACTTCTCAACACAAACCTTTAAGTTAAGAAGAGCTTGGAGTGAAGTATTTCAAATCCTGAAAGAAAATAACTTTCAACCCAGATTGATGTACCCTGCAAAACTATCCTTAAAAATTGATGGAGAAATAAGATACTTTCATGACAAAGAACAACTGAAGAAATTTATGGCCACCAAACCAACACTACAAAGAGT
>RJWM01043175.1:0-13950 GCA_004363535.1 Dasyprocta punctata
TTTTTTTTTTTTTTAGGTTTTTTAGGTTTAGGACTCCCACTGTAACTTCTTTTCATTTGCCTTTTATCTTTTTTTCTTCTAACTTTTTTCTCTTCCTTCTTCCTTTTATCTCTTGTTTTTCTTGTTTACTTTATTTTCATATTTTTTCCAGAGACTGTTTTCTGTCATTAAATTTGTTGTACTCCTTAATAGGACCTCTTATCATACTGTCTTTCCTCCTCCTCATATTCCATCAATTAATTTTTCAAATCTTCCTTTTTTTTCATTTTCTACTTCCTCTACTTGTAGTAGAAAAAGTACTAAGCTTTATGCATCTCTAGATAAATAATTAACTTTACACTATTGCTGTTGAATAATACTATGCTAGGATTGGTTAATTCTAGCATTTAGATGATATTTAGTGTCACATTTATTTGATATTGACTGTGGATCAGTAGTAGGACACTATTTGGTTTAACTTAGTATTCATACTGTAATTTTTTTATTTTCAGCTCTGGGGATCGAACTCACAGCCTTGCACCTGCCAGACCGGCACTTAAGCCACTGAGCCAAACTCCCAGCCCTAGTTTTTTGAGACAGGGTCGCACTATGTAGCTCAGGCCAGCCTTGTGCTCGCATTGTAGCCCAAGCTGGCCTCGAACTCATAACGCTCCACCTACCTCAGCCTCCCGAGTGCTGGATTAAAGGCATTATACTGTATTTATACACCTCTTTCCTATGAACAAAGCCGGTACTTAGATTTTACAATATTCCTCTGTATTCATTGATTATACCATTAATTTGATTATTATAGCCAACATGTCATAGCTGTTACTATTAATTGGTTTTCTTGTGTTGCCAATATGTAGTTTGCCAAGGGGTCATAAATGATACTGTGCCACATTCTGGGAGAAAGGGAAACTGTGTCAAAATGCTGGGTCCTTCCATCTCATGTCAGTGGAGGTGGCTGTACCCCAGAAAGAATGGTCACCATCAGGAAATCAACTAATCACATGAACCAGAGAGGAATGGCTGCCTGCAGTCAGCTGTGGAAGAGTGTGGAAGGACTGTCTGTGCACTGGGGATCTGAAGGATCCAGTGGGAGGCCTGCATCTCCATGCAGTGTCCTGTGCGAGTCCATATCAGGATTCCAAGGGTCTGTGCCAGAAGGCTGAAGTGTAGGTGCTGGAAACTGAAGAGTCTGGGCCAGAAACCAGGAGGCGATGTGCAAGGTGAAAGTGAAGACAGACAGGAGCTCCTCCAAAGAAAACAGAAGCTAGTTTTCAGGTTGTTTTCCTTTCCAAATTCTGTGCCTTTTATTTTGTTGTCTTTCCTAGTTGACCTGGGTCAGACCTCCAGTAAATAACTGATTATTAAGAATGGTGACAGGAGATGTATTTGCCCTATTTCCCAACTTAGGAAGAAATCTATCTTGGTTACTTTCTCATACCCAAGACTTAAAAGAGGAGAGATTTGTTGTGAGTTCGAGGCCGGCTTGGGCTACAACAGGAGCGCAAGGCTGGCCTGAGCTACATGGTGTGACCCTGCCTCAAAAAACTAGGGCTGGGGGCCGGGAGTTTGGCTCAGTGGCTTAAGTGCCCATCTGGCAGGCGCGAAGTTGTGAGTTCGATCCCCGGTCCCACACACACACACAAAAAAAAACCTAGGGCTGGGAGTTTGGCTCAATGGCTTACGTGCCTGTCTGGCGGGCGTGAGTTGTGAGTTCGATTCCCAGTGCTGCCAAAAAAAAAAAAGAGAGAGAGAGAGAGAGATTTATCTTGTTTAATTTTTAATTTTTTATTTTCTTAGTACATGTTTGCAGTACATCATACTTACATTTATCCCGGGGAATTGGTACATAACACATCTTAATTCTTTTTTTCTTCCTCTTCCCTCCCTACCAACCTTCATCTCTTGGTCCCCTTCCCTATTGTAACAGATCTATTTCCTTGTTTCTTATTATCTGTTTTTGATTTTGGCCTTTAATTAATTTATATTTTAGGTTTCTCATAAAAACATATGATATTTCAGCTTGTATGTTTATTTCGCTTAACATTATGGTCTCAAAGTGCATCCAATTTCCTACAAATGATTCAGATTTATTGTTTCTTATGATAGAGTAGTACTCCATCATGTGTAAATATTATATTTTCTTTAACCATTCATCTGATGAGTGGAGGAGAGGTTTATCTTGGCTCATAGTTTCAGGGGATTCGATCCATGGTTAGTTTCATGGCAGAAATGGTGTGGTAGAAGGGCCTCAGGGTGGGTGCTGGGTGGTGGGTGGTGGAAGCTCATCCCTTGGGAGCCAGGAACCAGAATGAGAAGCAAAGAGCCAAGTGTGCATACCCTCTTCAAGTCAGTCCCCCAGTGACTGACCCCTTTAACCAGGCAATGGATCATAACAGCACATCCTTGAGCTCATGAATGGATGAATTCACTGATGCATACAGCAACCCCATGATGCAGTCACCTCCCAGCTCCAGAACTTTGGGGGACATTTTGATAGAAACTATAACAAAGCTGTTAGTCTTTCAGTGCTCCTTATTATCCCTAGGTTGTTAAAAGCTTTTTTCACAAATTGATTTTGAAATTTGTCAAATGCTTTCCTTCTTGTGTTTTGAATTATTAAGTGACTGGAAAGTGCAGTTGTGTTGAACCTATGGCATGCCTGCCACAGTGGACAGTTTGAATTGTTGAAAATGCTAAAATGTTGGCCATCACTGGTAAAGTGAATTATATTGACTAGTAGGCTTTAAAATCAGTAGGCTTTATTTTTTAGTGCAGTTATAGGTTTATAGAAAAACTGAGTAGAAAGTACTCCTACCCTGATATTTCTTCTCCTGTCTTCAATCTTTTTTTTCCTGTCTTCAATCTTGTTTCATTATTTCACCTTCTTTCCCACTTTCATTTAAGAGTTACATGCACCCAGTTAAAACTAACAAGCTTGTTTTAACTGAAATCTTTTTTGAGCTGTTAATTTGCCAGTGCACACTGTGAATGTTCAAATTTGAGGAAGTATGAATACATAACTTGGAAAAACACTGGCTTAGAATATTGTGTTTGGTTCTGCACACCACACTTTTAAGAGAGATGGGTGAAAACTCTGTGTCCAGATGGGAACGTTTTAATGATGAAAATGCCTATAAGTGAAATCTATGATTATTAGGTGGGAACATTGTGGAAATGTGCCTTATGAAGACAGTCTTAGGAGGAGCTTAATTATTGGAAATCGTTGTATAGAATAGAATGAGACTTGCCTAATTTGGATCAAAGGACAGATCTTTAGCTGTGTAGAAAAAGCCATTTTCAACCTGTTCATGCTATACTAGAAAAAGAGGGGAGTGCTCTGTGTTTAATGTTAACGGAGAATTTTGGGAAATAGCTGGAAGCACTTGATCAGCACCTTGAGAGATAATAAGGACTTCAGAAACAGTGATACAAGAGTTTTCTTGGTTAAAGCTAAAAGGGGATAGGAAATACAAGAGATTAGAAGGTAGTCCCCCTAAGGAAGAACGAGAGAAAACTTTCAGAGGGAATTGACAAGGTCAGATCATCTAATGTTTGAATAATATATGCTTAAAGTTCTATAAAATAGTAGGTACCCATTGAAAACTTTTCAAACAAAGAACAGCTTGTGACATGATTAGAGGTATTAGAGAAATGACTTTGGAGGCCTTGTGGAAGATGACCTAGAGGAGACAGGAAGGGAATTAGAGTGCAGTTTTATGAGCCAGGATTGCTGTATTTATCATGATCTTGAAAGAGATCCAGTTAGACTGTGATATTGGGATTCGAAAGAAAAATAATAACATTAAGGAAAAGCTAACATAAAAGATTGAATGTAGCTTATTATGAATTTCATTTAGTGTGTTACTTTTCATTGTGTGCAACTTCAGTTGGTGTGTGGCATCTTACAAGCTGTTCACGTTAGTAGTAGCCTCGACTTCCTGTGGGAGCACTGGCGGCGTCTCCAAATCACATGGACTTGACATTTACCATTTGTCCTTTGCTTGCAGCTCTGTGGCTCTAAACTTGGGGTTTTCTCAGGACTGTTTTTTTTTTAAAAAAAAAAACCTATATGTATTGTGTCTGTATAGATTTGCTGATTCATAGGTCAGTGAGTCCTGCTGAGTTTGCTTTTCATCTTGTCCTATTCCATTCATTTTCTCGTGTGATGGATATTTCTTGAGCAGTAGTGTAATCAAGCTTACTTGTTATATGTATTTTAGATCTATTGTCTCTGGTTTCAGAGTTTTTGATATGGAACTTTTATCTATTGTGTAACATAGCTGAAGTCCTTCCCCTTTGATATTCTTTGATAAAGTCAATAGGATTTAAAGAGATAAAGGAAGTAAATGTGTCTCAAAAACTATTTTAATCAAAAGTTTATATATTTATATACTGACTAGAAACACACTTTCCTTCCATTTCATTCTCAACTCATTTTAACCTCCAGTCTTTTTAGTAATGCTTAATTTCATGATAGGCAGCATTCAGAGTGCCAATTATTTGATTATAAGAGCCATGCAGCAAAGCGTTATTTTCCTCATTTTAAACATGGTGATTTGTTTTGTTTCTAAATAATAAAAAGTGTTTTCTATACAAGTATTTGGGTATATGGTAGGTTTAAAAAAGCAGTTGGGTGTTCAACGAATTGTGGATCTAAAATTATAAGAATGAAATCTAAATGAAAGATTTTTAAAAACCACAGGAAATGATTAAGTGGTTGTATAAAATTTTAGAACATATCAGGTGTACTTTGATAAATGACTCAAATTACTCATTAAGGACTAAGTTATTATTTGAATTAAGACTGTCTTTGCATAGTGCTGTAGCTCTTCTGGTATGGTTCAGGTTGGAACTTACTTTAGACATTGTCCTAAATTTATTTTTTTTAATTTTAATTTTAATTTTGGGGGGGACCGATAATTGAACTCAGGACCTTGCACTTACCAGGCAGGCACTATGCCACTGAGGTATATTCGTGGCTCTGACCTTCTAAATTTAGTTTTATTTCCATCATCAGACTTCTATTCAAGATACACAGCCTTGTTCTTTGCTTTCAGGATGAATAACTCATTTTCTAAGCATTCAAACCTGTGTCCTCCACTGTTTGTTGTAAGCCTAAAGATGCATTGCTATAGATGGTGTTACCTAAAATTTTGCATTTGGTATTTAAATGTACACAAAATTGTAATGAATCACTATTCCAGAAATAGTTATAATGAATCAGAAATAATTCACCTGGTTAGAATAACACATCAAGTGTTTTGTTTTCGTAGATAATTGGGAGATCATGATGTAGTGTTTTTTGACGCTAACTACTGCTTAACATTTGGGCATAATGGAGACTTTTCACTTTTCCAGCAGATGGCAGCATTGTTTCCAAAATTATAGGCTGACCATTTATTGTGTTTTTTCTTTGAACTGACCTGAAAGAGCACTTGTTCTTCTAAAATAATTTGCTATCAGTTTTCTCCATATAAGGTCTGTACTACAGTTTTATAAAGTACTAACTTTTAAAAGAACTTTTAATTAGTACATCTTTGTACTACAGTGACAAGTGTTCATTGTGGCAAATTGGTACATGTATATATATCACATCTTGATCCTTTTTACTTCCCATTCCCCTTACCTTCCTCCCAAACAATGCAGGTTTTCCTAATCAGTAATGCACACTGATAGGTATCAATTATACTTTGAAAACCTGACCAAAAATTGAAAACCATACATATAATGTTTATTTTTTAAATATTTTTTTATTTTGAAGGGAATAAAACCAAAAGAAAGAAAACAGAATACAGTTAATCAAAACAAGACAATGAACATGGTACATGACTTCAAAAAAAAAAAGATAAAAGGAAATCAATAATGGCTACCATAATGCTTCTTGCTATCTTCAAAATAACTGCCCATACTATCAGGCATAATAAAATCTAACAAAATAGTACAGAATAAGACCAATAAAAACAAAACAATGGAAGCAATACAGAACTTCAAAACAACAGTAAAACAACGGTGGTTACCATAATGCCTCTTGTTGTTTTCTAAGTAGTTGCCTATATCATCAGATATAATACAATCAAACAAATCAAAATAGAATAAAATCACTCAAAACAAAACAATGTAATGTTTAAATGTAACATCTTATGCTGAGTTTGTTAGAAATCATATAGAGTAGTCATTACCCTGGATACCATCATCACATTGGTAGACTGTCTTAGAGTACTTTATTATTTTATCTAAAACATTTTATATTTAGTGGCGTCTGTGAGAAGTTGAACTTAGTGAAACATTTCACTGAAGATAAAATGATATGTAAAGTTTCTATTAAAGTTGTTTCAGGGTTTTCTGAAGTTTGGATTTTTAATTCTTTCATCTTCACTATAAAATTTCATTTCTTAGTTGTGCTTTTCTTTTATTTCTCTGTTGCCTACTGAATTACCTTAGTTTGTGGGTGAATGTGTACATGCACTTAACTACTTCTCTGTATTTTGGGGAGGGGGAGAAAACCCAGTATTTCCCTAGAAGTCCGTGGTTGCATTCCTGTCTCATACAGTAGAACCACAACTGGATCGTATTTTCAACCCAAGAAGATCAGTATTCTCAGCCATATACCTCAGTGCTTCATATAGGCTTTAAAATGCAATAAAGAAATTTAGTCTCAAATTCAGATTTTCCTGTGAGGGAAGTATGGGATCTTTGAACAAAAATGGAAGTTAAAATGAAAATTTGGCTGAACTATGTTATCTGTTTCTAAGTGTGGCAAAAAGTATTTCATGTTTTTATCCCCTTTTGCTTTAAAGGTTTCATAACTGCCCTATAGTAAGAATAGTAATATTAATAGTAAGGATAATATGTATTTATTAAACACTGTATTTTAGGCATGTTATCTAGTATTTTTCAGGATTCACTGTATTTGTGGAAGAATTATAGCAAATGTAGGAAAAATAATATATCTATTGTTGATTTGTCAAGGTCACTTAGTGATGAATGCAGTTTGCATCACCACATTTGCATAGACCCTAGTCAGATGAAAAGGAACATTTTTTTTTCAGCATTGGGATTTGAACCTAGGGCCTGTGGTAAGCTACATGACCAGCCCTCTTTTGTTGTGTTTTATTTCATTTTGTTTCATTTCGTTTTATTTTGTTCTGTGACTGAGTCTTTTTGCACCGCTAAGTTGCCCAGGCTGGGCTCACATGTGATCTTCCTGCTTCAGTCTCCCATTTTTGTGCTTACAGGTGTGTGCTTCCATGCCTGACTGAAATATTATTTTCCTTTTACCTCTCACTTTTTAAAAAGAACTACTCAAACTGAGGCAAGAGGATCACAAATTCGAGCCTGACCTGGGCAACTTAGTGACTTAAGGAGACCCTAAATTCTCAAATACAAAATAATGTCAAAGGACTGGTGATGTAGTGCAGTGTGACGGTTCTGGGTTCATTCCCCAGTGCTGCAAAAACATCCATGTCAAAGCAGTACAATATGGACTTCCGGGAAGATGGTGGAGCAGTAAGCAGCAGAGTAAACAGCCTCTCTGAGAGATACAGTCCAGATGCTGGCATACAGCATCATGGGGAAGACAAGAAGAAAGGAAGTGGGTCCCCTGGACCCAGGAAGAATCTAAAGTGAGCACTGAAGCCCACAGAAAGTAAAAAACAAAACTTTAAGCAAAGAAGAAGGCTGTAGCTGGTGGCACCTTCGCCTGGAGCCCTACCCACTGTGCAAGAGGAGCTATTGGAACCTGGGGACACACGATCAAGGTGACGTGGTAGCTGGGAACCCTGGAGGCCTCTGCAAAAAGAGGCAGCATTGGAGGGGAGCGGCAGTGAGAGAAGCTGTGGACCTGGAAGACTGCACTGGCTGGGAGTGAGTGCAGAGGACTCGGTCCTCCTGTGGGAGAGAGCAATTGGCCGGGAGCCATTTTGGAATCAGGCCAAATAAACCCAGAACCAGAACTGCTGCTGACTTCCTCCAGCAGCTTCTAGCTGCGTGCAGACCCATGGAAATTGCTCAGACTGAGCCCCATCCCTGTGTGCATCCTAGTGCCATTGCAGAGTTTCCCTGGGGGTAGCCAGCTGGGTCTAGAAGCTGCAGCTGGCCCTGCTCCCGTGCACATTCCAGGGATGGTAGTGGAGGATCCCACTGGGGACCAGCCCAGGACCTCAGGTGGCAGCAGCCCCGCCCCCACGTGCACTCTACCAGCCATCAGGCAGCCAACACAGGTTGGGAAAAGCAGCAGACAGCCCTACACCAGCATACCCAATGGCCACCATCAGATAACCGTAGCCAGCACTGGCTAGAAGAACCAAACAGTCTCACTTCAGAGAAATTGTAGCCAATGCGGGAAGTGCCTGGGACTCCAATACCCACTTGCCCAGAAGAACCCAGGAATATGTCAAGACAAAGAAGCAAAAGGCAATCTCTGGCCTCCAATCTAAGCAGAGCAAGTCCAAGAGATACAAACAACGGAAGAGATCGGGAGTCACACACCTGAAGTTTCTGAAGCAATGGCAACTGAAGTAAAGAAACAACTTCATGAGGCTATAAAAGAAATTAGAACAGAAATACTAACTCAGGTAAAAGAAGAAATGAAGTACATAATAAAAGAATTGCTAAACATCTCTAAATAAGACATGAAAAATGGAGGAGCTTGGGAAAATGAGGGGAACCTTGAATGAATAATACAAAAAAGATTTAGAATACATGAAACAGATTCATAGAGATATCCAGGAAATTAAAAACTCCATTGAAAGTTGGCAAAACCACTTGAAAGAAACTGAAGATAGACTTTCAAATCTTGAAGACAGGTTTGCAGCTTATGATTGCGAAAGGAAAGATCTCTTAAAAATAACAAGGAACCTGGAAGTAACAATTCAACGGCTGCAAGACAACCCAAAGAAACGTAACTTAAGAATAAAAGACATGAGTAAAAAAGCAGGAGTCAACACAAATGACATTAAAAGTCTATTTACAGAAATAATATCAGAAAACTTCCCAAGCATGGGAAAAGGAAGTGACATTGAGATAAGTGAAGCATATAGAATTCCAGCTAGCCATAACCAAAATAAATCTACACCCAGAAATATGATAATCAAGATCCCAGAAATTCAACACAGGAATAGAATATTAAGAACTGTTAGAGAAAAGAAACAGATCACCTATAAAGGAAAACCCATCAGAATCACAACAGACTTCTCAACACAAACCATCAAGTCAAGAAGAGCTTGTACTGAAGTATTTTAAGTCCTGAAAGAAAACAACTTCCAACCCAGATTGATGTACACTGCAAAACTATCTTTCAAAATTAATGGAGAAATAAGATACTTCCATGACAAAGAACAACTGAAACAATTTATGACCACCAAACCGACCCTACAAAGAATAATGAAGGACATTCTAGAGAGAGATAAAAAAGACCAAAGCTCCAGGAGCAGTTTAGAAAACTGAATGAAGAAAAGTAGGCAGCCAACAGCAGGAAAATAGCATGGCAGAGATGAGTCAGTGCATTGTTGGCCATAACCCTTAATGTAGATGGCCTCAGTTCACCAATAAAAAGAAACACAGGCAGAGTGGATCAGGAGACAGAATCCGTCAATATGCTTTATACAGGAAGCACGTTTAACTTGACGGGGTTCATAGACTGAAAGTTCAAGGAGAGAGAGCAATGCTCTATGTGACAGAACCAGAAAGAAGTGGAGGTAGCTTTCCCATTAGCTGCAGAGTGCACAAGAAGGACATGGCATTTTTATACAGTGGAAAACTACTCAGCTATAAAGAAAGATAACCTCAAGGCTCTTGTAGGTAAATGGATACGACTTGAGATCATGCTCATGGATGAAATGATTCAGAGTCACGTAGGTGAACATCATGTTGCCGCCCTAGTATAAAAAACTAAAGGGTTAGTGGGATCCAAAATACACAATACATATTGTGAATGTGAAAGGGGAGGAAATGCCTAAAAAGGAAAGTCAGTGACCATTGTTAATCTATTATCATGATTTAAATTCCTTATAGTTTTCATTGTTCTGTTTAGTTTTGTTTCACTCTGTTTCAGTTTGTCTATTTTTATTTTATTTGATGGCATGGATAGTTATTTCAAAGATAACAAAATATATTATGATAGGCATTATTGATTTCCTATTATTTTGCTTTGAAGCCCTGTATTGCTTTCATTGTTTTGCGTGATTTTATTCTATTTTGATTTGTTTGATTGTATTATGTTTGATGATATAGGCAACTGCTTAGACAATAACAAGAGACATTATGGTAACCACTGTTGTTTTACTGTTGTTTTGAAGTTCTGTATTTCTTCCATTGTTTTGTTTTATTGGTTTTATTCTGTACTATTTAGTTTAATTTTATTATGCCTGATGGTATGGGCAGTTATTTTGAAGATAACAAAAGACTTTATGGTAGCCATTATTGATTTCCTTTTATCTTTTTTTGAAGTCATGTACCATGTTCATTGTTTTGTTTTGATTGACTCTATTCTGTTTTCTTTTGTTTGGTTTTATTGTCTTCAAAGTAAAAAAAAGCAAAACAAAACAATACAATATGCTACTCAGCTTAGCAATTGATTTTTGCTTCTGTTTGAAAGCTTTCTAAACATTACTTTCTAAGAGTTACAAAAATTAATTGATACAATTGCTTTTTAGAGTTCAAAATTGAATGGGGTTTTGCAGAGAAACAGTATCTTCAGAACACTGTGCCATATGCCACTGTCCGAGTGTTAGAATAAGTTTCTACTTTTTCAAAATGACGTGGGATAATATGTGATTTAAAAAAAAATTTTTTTTGTAACTTTAAGAGACTGTTCTTTGCTCTTACCTCTATTGCTGTCCAGTTGACCGTTGCTTCCATCTTGTGGTCCGAATGAGGAATTGCATCTTTTCCCGGACAGTCCAATTCAGCGCCACCCCAGGTGGGATGTAGCACATAAAATTATTTGCAGTAATTTCTGTTTATGTAATTCTTGTTAAATACACATCGGTCCAACCTACCTTCAGAACTTTGCTCCGAAGGTCATCTCTCTGTCTCTGCCTGTTTCTCTCTCTTAGTCTCTCTGCCTCTCCCCCTTCCCCGTCTCTCTTGTCTCTCTGTGTCTCTGTTTCTCTGCCCCAGTCTCTGCCTCTCTCTCTTTATCTGTTTTCATGTGCTCTCCATCTTTCCCTCATCACTATCTGCTTGTCAAGGAACCTCTGAAAAGATACTTTTTCAAATGACCTGATTAAGGATATAGAGAGAATTATGGTGCTGATTGATACTACGTGGAAAGAAGTTTCATTAGCCCCTTGTGTTCAAAAATGAAATATAAAACCTCCAGAAAAGTTTATTATATGATTTCAAGTAGTATAAGTTAATTATTAGAATTAAGAATGCATTAAGAATTCATTTTCCCCATCTTCATTATGTTTCATTGACAAATAAAATTGTATACACTGAAGGACAGCAAATAGGAAGAAAAGTTACTGTAATTCAGTGTGGACAGTGTATCTAGAAGTGTATCTTGATTTTATGTAATTGTTTTGTTTTATATGTTTCTTAGGGGCTGTTAATCTTTATATATAATAATTAACTTTATAAGAACTTATAAGATAAATAAAGAAATCTGATGCTGGCAAAAAAAAAAAAAAAGAGGGAGGGGAAGGGGAAAAAAAGAGAAAAAATGAGGATGTGTTCTGTAAATGTACCAGTTTCACCACAGTGAATATGATCATTATGTACAGCAAACGTATAGTAAAAAATGATTTTGAATTGTACATATTTATAGGGTTGAATGTGATTTTCTGATATGTGTGTACATGGTAGAATATTATGCTAATTAACATATCACTTCATTATATTTTCTATGTATATGGTAAATACTGAGTTTTTAATCTGGATTTTCTTAGAAAATTGTGACAATATAGTATAACACTCTTCATTTCACATTTGTATCTTTCAGTGAGATTAAGAATTATCCTTTTTCAAAATGTAAGGGCATCATCACAGAACTTTCATGAATCTTTGGTTGATACTCTGTTCATTATCTTGTGAATCACCTTTCATGTTTCAATCCTTATTGGCTGATCTTGACCTCTGGATTAAGGAGAAATTAATGATTTTCTTGTGATTCTCTGTTTCTTTCCTATACTTTATGAAACTTTATCTTTTTTAAGTTGCACTTTCACTTTGAATATGCATTTTCAAGTGCACTTTGAATTACTTTCTTATGCCATATTTATAAACAGTAGAGATGGAGAGACTGGCATATCAACAAGAAGAGTTTCTTAAAGTGTGGGTAGGGACTGTAACATTGAGTAAAGATTCCAAGGTGGACTGGACTAAAATGAGCATCATAGTATTTTTCTTTATATTAAGACTATTGATATCCTACATAATCTAGGAACATTAACTCCACTGTTAATGAATACATTGTCACAGAAGATGTTTTGGATTTAACTACCTCTGCAACTTGCCTTCCTCTTACTAGAAGGATTTTTTGATAATATAGTCAACCTACTTATTTTATCTTTCATGTAGAATTTACTATTCCCTTAGTGTTTTATTTTGTACTTTGCTTCTACATTGGATTATAAGTTATTGCTTGTATAGCTAAATCTCTGTTTCTTGGTGTCAGGAGTGTGGCAGGTATTCAGCGAAACTTGTTCATCCTTTTGAGTGATACTTGTTTTCCACCTATTTTATGCCAGGCACTGTTCTAGGCATATGAAATACATCAAAAAATAGATACTCAAAAATTGTGCCACCTCTGAACTTATCTTACAGTAAGAGGAGTCATGTGGTAATAATCATATATAAAAAATAAGTCAATTACATTTGTTATAATAAGGTAAGTTCTAACAGAAAATAAAGTAGGTCAGAGTCAAGGGATCAGGGTTGTTAGGGATAAGAAATAAGTTGAAATTTTAAATGAGATGGTTAGGGTAGCTTTATGGAGAGGTAATAATTGAGTTAAAACTTGAAGGAAGTCAGGAAGATATGTGGAACATGAGCTTATCTTCAGAAAATGACAGGTAAAGCTGCTTCAACTGTGAATAAAATGGAGTTTTTAGAAGATGTTGGAAAAAGGAATGGCATAATTTGATTAATGGTTTCCTTGAATGGATTCCTTTAGTTTTTATTGGCATAGTCTACAGATGTTTGAGATTGAAATAAGTAGATCATTTAAAAAGCTTTGCTTTTTGATGTTCTTTGAGTTTTTATTTTAACATAATTTTGGACTTACAGAAAAGTTACAAGAAAAATACAAAGAATTCTCACATTATTTCTCTAGATACATTGCTACTGTTCTATCATACTTGGTTTATCTTTTTTGATTAAAAATTTTTATTAAGAAATAAAACTTGCATATATTTATGTTGTATAGTATAATGTTTTGGTATGTGGTATGACTGGCTAGATCAAGTTAATGTATATTACCTCACATAATTATCTTTTTTGTACTTCAACTCTCTCTTAGTAGTTTTCAAGTATATAATACATTGTTATTAACTGTAGTTACACTTTGTGGTACAATGGAACTCTCAAAATCTGTCTTTCCTGACAAAAGATGTTTGCATCCATTAGCTAATATCTCCTCAGTCCCTCCATCTCCAAACATACTGCATTCTGGCTCCTGGTTATCAACATTCTTCTGTAAGTTTATGAATTCATCATTTTTATATTCTACAGATAAGTGAGATAAGTGGTATTTGTCCTTTTTGCCTGGCCCATTTTTACTTAACCTGAAGTCCTCTAGTTTTGATCGTGTCACAAATGGCAGCATTTTCTTCTTTATTAAGGTCAAATAGTATCCCATTGCATGTACTTTCTACATTTTATTTATTCAGCATCTGTTAGTGAATACTTAATATGATTTTATGTAAACAGTACTGCAGTAAATATAGGAGTGCGTATAATTAGTCAGCTATGTGGTAGTACAACAGAATACCTGACAAAGGCTACTTAGGAAGTACAGAA
>RJWM01043176.1:0-13941 GCA_004363535.1 Dasyprocta punctata
GTAAGAGCCTAAAAGTGGAAACAACTCAAGTGTCTATCAACTGGTGAGTAGATAAAATGTGGTATGTCCATACAATGAATATCTCTGGCAATAAAAGAAATAAAATACTGACACATGCTACAACATGGATGAAACTTGAGAATATCATGCTAGGTGAAAGAAGCAAGATTTTAAAAGGCCTTATATTGTGTGATCCCATACATTTGAAATGTCTAGAACAGATATCTATAGAGACAAATGTTCTAAAATTATGTGCTTTAAGTAGGTGAATCATATGGTATATGAATTATATTTTAATAAAACTGTTTAAAAGTAAGATGTAAGTTCAAATACACAGTAGAAAAAGGAAATGGTGCTATGATTTATCATGCAGGAATTATTCAGATTACACATGTAAAAGTGCCTGATTCAGAGACTGGCACGTGGCAGGTATGTTATAAATGACCTTGACTGACCTCCACCATTTCCAAAAAGTCTCAGGTGCTTTCCAGTATGTATATGACTTTTTTTTGTTCAACTATGTGCTTGACTCCTCATTTTGGGGACATAAAAGATGGCACTGCAGAGGCAGATAGGCCCCAATCCTCCTCAGCCTAGAACTTTCTGATGGGTTAAAGTGACAGCATTATGGCCAGGTAGCCAAAGATGCTGTTGACAGCTGTCAGATGACCAGATGTCAGTCAAAGTCTTCAACTCTTCAAGTAGATTGTCTCTGGTGAGCCCAAGGCCTTCATTCTGAGTGAGGTGCGTTTGCTGAACTCTCGCCCATCTTGACTCTTTGAATTCCTCTCCATAGCCTCAGAAGGTAGTAGAAAGACCAGTGGCCAATCTGGTATTTAAATTAATACCAACTCGACTCCTGGCTGAGACAGGAATGTCTCCTTTACCCTTCATGACACTGTCCAATGGAACATTCTGTGATGACAGAAATGTCCTATATGTCTCTGCTGTCAATATGATCACCACTAGCCATGTGTGGTTATCGAGCTCTTGAAACATGGCTAGTGGGATTTAGGAACTGAATTTAAACTTGTATTTAATTTTAATTCACCATATGTGGCTGGTGGCTAGAATCTCAGAGCCTTAATTTCCTGAACGCCTCTGAGGATAATGATACTCCCTACTCTACAGAATCACTGGGTGAATTAACAGACAGAATGCAGGTATAGTAGGATAATTAACTGGGATTTAAAATTACAATTTGGTTTCCTAATCCAGGAAGATAGGCTGTATTCCCTGCCTCAGGGATTCTTATTTGCTGGGCTCCAAACAAATATGAGCATAAACCTAGAAGGGAAACTTGGCATTTGTACTTGGCAGCCTAGATCATGGTGGGAAATTATACTGGGTCAACCCCAAGGGAGAAATCAGCTATCCTGTGTGCAGGAGGCAGAAAAAGATGATCAATGGGAGAGGGTAGGTCAGGGCTCCAAATCTTCTAGTCCTTGTATACTGGCAAGCTTTCTCTCCCTCTTCCTTTGTCTCTCTATCTTTCTGTCTCTGTTTCTGTCTCTCTGTCTCTGTCTCTGTCTCTCTCTCTGTGTCTGTCTCTTCTCTCACTGGAGTCACACTAATAAGTTCAACAGCAGGATTTCTTTAAGATACGGTACAGCAGTCAGCCTGCTGTCAATCAGGCCATCATCAAACCTAAGCTTATGGAGGATGAGGATTATAACTAGGGTTCAAATTTCTGGCCAACTCCGCAATCAAGGGAAGGGTTACAGAGTCTGAAGATTGGTCAGAATTTGGTAGTGACAGGCCCAGAAACAGCACACTGGGAACAAGCAGTGTTTTTGTGATTCCCCATTGCGGGCCATCAAGGTGGAGAGTCTACCCTGCATACAGTGACTTTCAGACTTCCACTCTCAAGGGGAAGGGTCTTGGAGAAGTACGAGCAATCCGGGTGAGGTGGCTGACTGAGACAAGGAAGACAAGCCATGTCCCCGAGACTCAGAGACACTGGTGCCAATGTCCTCAGCTTGTCTATCATTGTCCTGAATGATTATTGCTTCAGGAGGGGTATGGCCCCATTTCTGAGTTTGACAGTTCTGGAGGAGTCAAACATGTCTCCACTAAATAAGTTAGATCTCTCCAGGGCAGATCAATATTTAATGTGGGGTTTAAAAAGACTGACTCAGGAAATGAGTTTAAAAGTGGAGAATTTGCCTTAGGTAGCAATTTCTGAAATACAGTGGCATCAGGGGACAGATTATTCAAGCCCAAGCCAAGGATAATATAAAAACAGTTGAACAAACCAAATTCTGTTTCCTGTGCATCAGTGACTCTGAATCCCCCAGTTTTCTGTGTGCCACTTACAGAAGACCAGTGCCAAGTTGGAAGAGAGCTTAGACAGCATCCTCTCCAGGTTCAGCTACGTACTGTCCAGCTGCCTGCAACCTTGACTTGTGGCAGACATTGCTAATCAATCCTACCACAATTTCTTCTTGAGTTCAGACTCAACTCCACTCAGCCACCATGTATTGTGAGGGTGGTACTTGGTGTGACATTTATTTCTCATCCTCAATAAGTTTAGTGGCTGATATGGAAACAGTGCCCAGTCTTCTTGTCCCTAATGCAGGGTTTATTTTTTGCAGAGGTGTGCATTGGAAGGTGAGGTTCTATCAGGGACCTTTTGCTGACATCTCTGAGCAATGCAGGACTTTTCCTGAGTGACATTTAATATTTTGTACTAGAGATAAAATTGTAGCATTTCAGAGCTAGAAAGCAGCTTAGAGATCATCTAGATCTTTTTTTCCCCCATCACAGGGAAATTAAAACTCAGAGAGGTCAAGAAACTTGCTTGGGGATTCATAACTTGTTGTCCTTTTCTCTGTATCAATAATATGCATTACAAGCCAAGAGCTCTCATTTGGAGGCAGATAAGTCTCTCAGATTTTTTTTTCAACTTCCATTTTCTTGATAGAATCTTAGCAACTGACACTTGCAAAAGGTATGTGTTTTAAGAAACATACAGCATCTTTTTAAAATATATTTTGATGTTTATGATACACCTTCAGATTTATCTTTCTAATTATGTTTTGTTTGGTTGATGCAAAAAAGTGTTTCATATTTCTTAAATCAATGGTAATTGGGACTCTAGATCCTTATCAGGCTAGAAAGAGTTGTTAGTTTTGTGTGGAAATCTGTAGTAGTCAACTTTCCTGTCACTGAAACAGAATATCCAACACTCACTATTTTTTTCTTTTCTTTTTTTTTGTGTGGCACCAGGGATCGAACTCACAAACTCACACCTGCCAGGCAGGTGCTTAAGCCACTGAGCCAAACTCCCAGCTCTAGTTTTTTTGAGGCAGGGTCCCTTGCACTCGCGTTGTAGCCCAAGCGGGCCTCGAACTCACAACGCTCCGCCTACCTCAGCCTCCAGAGTGCTGGGATTAAAGGTGTGCACTGCCACGCCCAACTACAACACTCACAATTTAGAGGAGGAGGAGTTTAATTTGGCTCATGGTTTTGGGTTTCAGTCCATGGTTAACTGGCTCCAAGACAGAAATGACATGGAAGGGTGTGGTTGAGGAAAGATGCTCATCTCATGGCAGCCAGGAAACAGAGAAGGGAGGAGCCAGCAGGGAGATACAGCTTCTAAGATTACACCCCAGCGACACACCTCCTACAACCAGTACCCACCTCCTAACAGCACATTTAGCACGAACTCATCAATGGATCCATCCACAGATGGGTATGGCACCACCCATCACACAATCACCTTCCAAAACCTTTACATCTGAACGCATGAGACTTCTGGAAGACATCCTAGATTGAAATCACAACAAAATGTTTTTAATGATTTTTGTGTATCAACACAGAAGAAGAAAATGATAGTTTCTAAGGCGGGAAAGAAATGTTCTCCTGGGGTGGAAGGTAAGGTAAATGGCTTTCTAGTCCTAGGTTTAAGATAATTTCTGTGGCTTTTGTTCCCTCATCTGTAAGATCACAACAATGATACTTAGCCTCCCAACCTCAGGGGCAGTTGTGAAGGTCAAATGAAATCATGCCTGTGAAAGAGTTTTGAAAAGTAGGGAATTTGGGAGACAGGCAAAGGGAATGGAGCCAGCGGATGGAGGAGGGAGGTTCTCAGGAGTAGGGTGTGGGGAGAGTGGGGGAGATGGATAGTGCCTTGGGCTGGAATGCTGGTGAGAATTCCTGTGCCCTCATTATGCTAGGTGCTCCTGTCAGATTTAAGCCAGCCCATTTTACTGCTTGAGACACTGCAATATTTCAGAAATGGCAGCCCAAAGGAAGGCCACGTTTTAAAAAGGCCTCTTTCCTGAATTTGCCACTGGGTGTTATTTTTATGCTACTGTTCTGTTATACAACTTCAAAATATATATCATATTTATATTGCCTCTGCTAAGCATATATTTTTATTTTATTGCTTACCATGTGTGTGACATTTGGTTATTGAATGTCTGGAGAATTGGATCCAGTTGCTGCTGCTGTTGTGTGTGTGTGTGTGTGTGTGTTTTATTCTTCCTTTCCTAAGTACTTGCTCTGATGTATTAATCTTTACAAAAGGAATGAGACAGGGACACATAAGCATTCACACTCACACACACACTAATCACATTGCCATTTTATCTCACTTTGTGGGTGTGTGGCTACATTTATAAGAGCCGACAGATCTGAAATAGGTGGTCTGAACTGATTCAGGTGGGGAGCAACGAAGCCAGCAGCCTCCTGGGGAATCAGTTCTGGGAGGGAGGGAGGGAGAGCGTCTTCTGTCTTCTGTTTGTGAAGGACACACCAGGTGAGAAGCAAGGAGGAAACCATTGTAAGTCTGCCCTGGAAGGGACCCTGGGGATATTGTTATATGTCTATAAAAGTATAGGCATATGTTTTATAGATATTTTATATCTTATATGTCCATATGTCTATATAGCATCTTACATAATTTTTGATCCTGGCTTCAATAAATGGTTATGGATTAAGGAACAAAAGGATAGTCATATAAGCTATATATTGAAGTTGTACTAGTCGGGATACTTCATGGGTGTTTTCTGTAAGCCTCCAGCAGTCCCACAAAGTAACTTCATTACATCCATTTTAAAAATAAAAGAAATTGGGCTGGGAGTTTGACTCAATGGCTTAAGCGCCTGTCTGGCAGGCGCAAGGTTGTGAGTTTGATCCCCGGTGCCACAAAAAAAAAAAAATAAATAAATAAATGAAATTAAGTTCCTCAAAGAATTAAACACAGGGCTATTACAGAACCAAGCAATTCTAATCTTTATTGGAGGGGTATAAATGCAAAGGAATTCAAAACAGCTACTCATATACTTGCATATATGAGTGTTATTGCAGCACTATTCACAATAGTCAAAAGGTGGAAATCTCAAATGTTCATGAACAGATGAATGAAAAAACAAACTAGCATACACATACACTGGAATATTATTCAGTCATGAAAGGAATGAAATGCAGATATATGCTGCAACTTTGATGAAACTTGGAAACATTATGTTAAGTCAAAGAAGCCAAAAACACAAGGTCACTGATTCTATTTATAGAAAATATCCAGAACTTGTTAAATCCAAAGAGACAGAAAGCATGTTGGTGGTTGCTTGCCAGGTGCTGGCAGGTGGAGGGGGAGACAGGATTATGTGCTTAGTGATACGGGGCTTTCTTTTTCTTTTTTTTTGTGGCACCGGGGATCGAACTCACAACCTCATGCCTGTCAGGCAGGCGCTTCAGCTGCTGAGCCAAACTCCCGGCCCTAGTTTTTTGAAACAGGGTTGCAGTACATAGCCCAGGCTGGCCTTGTGTTCACTTTGTAGCCCAAGCCGGCCTCAAACTCACAATTCTCCTCCTACCTCAACCTCCCGAGGGCTGGGATTAAAGGCATGTGCCACCACACCTGGCTGATATACGGCTTTCTTTTAGAGTGATTAAGACGTTTTGGAACTGGGTACAGGTGGTGATTGTATAACACCATGGAGGTACCAAAAGTCACTGAATTGTTCACTTTAAAATGAACAATAATTTTATGTTATATGAATTGCACCTCAATGTAAAGGAAAAAGGAAACTGAGCTCAGAGAATGAGATGGATGGTTGGACGGAGTTCAAATTGCTCACCTTCCCATGTCCTTGCCATTTGCCCTGTACCATACAGGCCTCTTCCTTTCTGACTTTGGGTTCAGCCAAATGACCCTTAGACCGATGAGCAGCAGTGGACCTCATAGAAGCACAGGGCTAAAAAGCCCAGGAGTGTTTCCATCACTCTCTTGGACTTGAAAGCCACCACCAGAATGAGCCTGGGCTGGCTTCTGCAGGATGAGAGACCGTGTGGAGCTGAGCCAGGGATCCCTGACCAAGGCCATTCTAGACCACTCAGCCCCCTGCCAGACTGGCAGCTGACTCTAGATGTAGGAGGGAGTCTGGCCAAGATCATCCAAGCCTGGCTCACATCAGCACAACCATGCAGGGACCGGTAAACTCCTGAGAAAAACAACTGATCTTGTTAGTGGGGGGTTGGGAATGTAGC
This sequence comes from Dasyprocta punctata, assembly GCA_004363535.1. NCBI lineage: Eukaryota > Metazoa > Chordata > Mammalia > Rodentia > Dasyproctidae > Dasyprocta > Dasyprocta punctata. Next base: position 6,496 of record RJWM01043176.1, read on the forward strand.
TAAGTGGCAAAGCATTTGTCTAGCATGTGCTGAGTTCTACCCCCAGCACCACAAAAATCACCAGCTTTAGCAGGACTTATTTTATCATAACAACTACCTGAAACAGAGGGGTTGGATTACCTGCCGGGTCACACGTCTAGTAAGAAAAGGTTGAACTGGTTCTGAAGTTTGGTTCTAGAGTCATTGTTCTATGAGCAGTTGTCACTTCCATTTTGTCAGGGAGAGAAATGAGACTCAGAAGTCTGGAGATGGTTGTAGAAAGAGTGGGAAAAGTGCACCGTGTGTGTGTGTGTGTGTGTGTGTGTGTGTGTGTGTGTGAGTGTGTCCTTCTCTGTCTTTGGTAATGTAGGAATGTCACCTGCAAACCCTCTCAGCCTTTCCTCCAGGTCCCAACCCTATGTCACAGGAAGCTACTGAAATCCTGGCCTTGGTTGCCTGTTCATAGTTCAAGGGTGCCTCTGTGGCTTATGTTGGCTTTGGGCAAGACTGCTATTTTCTGCTATACAGCTGTGGGCACTGGCACTCACCGGCAAAAAGGTAAGAAGGACAACTTGTCAACATGCTGCTCCTCCTCTCCTAAAGCTGTGCCCAGGCATTTGCATGGTTCTTTAGGAGAATTTAACCTTACAAAGCAGAGCTGCTAGGGTAATTTTTGCCTTAACAGCTGTGGAAACAGTCTTGGGGAGAACATGTAAATCATATAGGTCCCACGATTTAGTGCAGCAGAACCCCAAATTATTAGTGTGGTGCTATCCCAGATATCCCTGCCATACAAAGAGAACCTTGAAATTGCCAGCTCCCCCAACCCCCATGAAAAATGGTTCTTTGTTGTTGGAAGAAAAACCATGCTTATCTACACATTGAAGAGTTGGATTGGGGCTAGCTAGGGATGGGAGAGGAGAGAAGTCCATGGACAGGAGGCCAAGGGAGAGCTTTTCAGGGGACCAAGAATTGTTGTCACCCCAGCTGCAGGGTCAGAAGGAAGTAGATAGACGGGGAATCTTGGCCCATGGCTATAATCCCAGCACTTGAGAAGCTGAGCCAGGAGGATCAAAAATTTGAAACCAGATTTGTCTCAAAAAACCAAACCAAGTGAAAAAACAGAAGGAAGCAGGAGCATGGGTGGGGTTTTTCTAAGTGCTGTACGTGTTCATGTATCTGAACATCATTTAAGGTGTTGAGCAGGGAGAGCCGGAACATGGCAGTGTTCTGTGGCTCAGACTTTGGAAGGGTTACATCAGGTCTAAGGCCGAGCTCACTGTGAACTGGAGGTAACAAGTGGGAACTACACCTGCAGCTCCTGCTCTGGCCACCATCATGGCACTTGGGTGTAGGAAGAGACAGGAATCAAAGCCTGCCATGTCCTGGCCCATTCACAGAGCTCTGTCCTCTTCTTGTTGGACTTCCCAAAGCTGAGATCTGAGATCACAGAGAAAAACTGGCAGTCTGACTTTACCTTGGCAACAGGGACTGAGCCCGAGTTCCTCCTCCTGTGGTGGCTTCCTTGTCACCCTCAGAATTGGACACCGGATCTCAGTCCAATTCTCACCTTCATGTGACAAAGACTCACCCAGAACCCAGGCTGAACAGAGAAGCCAGAGTGGGCACAGGAAGAGCTTTCTCTTTCCTTCCCTCATCCCACACCCAATACCACACGAACGCCACATCACACCTCACAGCAGACCCCATGTAATCCCATCCCATTTATCAAGTCATTGGCCACAAACATACCATGCGCTGTATCTATACCATAAGTCATGCACCACAGCACACACATGCCGCACATCAAATACCCATCATGTCACCCACAAACCTTCCACACTGCACACCCACACTTTAGCACACCACACTCACAAATTACCCGCATATGTGTACCACTCAGGAGCACACGTGTCACACCGTGCACATCACACTCCACGCATACACTTTACACACCCACCACCCCATCTCCACTCCTATGTACCTCTCTACTTCATGCCTCAGAGCACTTATCATGTCTACTTCCTGCCTCCGCCCCCAGGATCTTTCTCACTCTATCCAGGGCAGAAAACTAAAGGCATCTTTCTGGTCATCTTCATGGTGCAGAGCCCCAGCAGGAAAGAGGGACAACTAGGGACAAAAGACTATATTTGTATGATTTGGGCATCTGACAGGCATTTGGATACAATGGAGCATTTTATAAACTGGTGGATTTTGGGACATTTTATTTAAAACAGATGATCCTTTTATCCTTCTCAAAAGGAAACCACACGTGTTGCCTTGAAGAGCTCTCCATGTGGTGGGACTGACAACAGGTAAACAGATGGTACGGAAGCTCTTCCAGAGCTCTGGGAGCCCAGGATTCACCACCACAAGCATCTACCTGGGAGACTTTGTGGAAACCCTGAGGACACAGAATGACCTGTGTCTACTCTGGGACTAGCAAACCAATACAGAGGCTGGCATGAAAAGCTCGAGTGTCTTAGTCACTTTCCTTGCCACTGAGACATAATGGCTGATGCCCACAATTTAAAGGAGGAAAGGTTTATTTTGGCTCATGTTTTCAGAAGCTTCAGTCCATGGTTAGCTGATTTTAAGGGAGAAATGGCATGGTGGAAGGGCCTGGCACAGAGAAAAGCTGCTCACATCATGGCAGCTAGGAATCATGGAGAGTGAAGAGAGGAACTAAGGAAGTCACACTGCAGTAACCCTCCTCTAACCAGGTCCCACTCCTAACAGCTCACTCAGTTGCTGAACTCCACAATGATCTGATCCTCTTCCAAGAACCCTACCCCTAAACACATGAGGCTTTTGGGAGACGTGCTCAATCTAGATCATAACACTGAGAATACAGATCCCTCTGATCAGATGGTGTACGGTCATGAAAGTTGACATGGGAGGGGCAAGGCGAGGATGGAAAGTTGATTACCATAACAGCTGAGGACTGAGTGTGGGTCGGGTCTTGGTCTTGCCATCCAGTAGTGCTGGGACCTTGGGTTTTTACTTAACCTCCCTGGCCTTCAGTTTGTTTACCTTAAAAAGAGCAATGGTCTTTGTAGTTCAGGGTGCTGAGGATTAAGTCTAAATGAGGTGATCCGTGTGTCCAGCATACAGTGAGCACTTCAGGAAATGCAGCCACTACTCTTATTATTGTAAATATTATTATCCCCCTTTTCTTCAGAGTTTGGTGCCTCAGGTGATGGGAAGAATGAGCTCCAGAGCTTAACAGAGGGATTGACCTTGGGGAGGAGAAAGGTGCCCCTAGAAAGGGAATTGGGATGGGAGAAGTAGGGGACACAATAAAAGTGGAACCAGAGTTGGCTGCTACAGACAGGCGTTCTCAGTCTTGGCTGCCCATTAGAACCATCAAGGGAGCATTAAGAAATACCTGTGTCCAGGCCTCACCCCAGGACCCATTAGGTCTGGGAGGCCCAGGCATTGGTACTGAAGAGAACAACCCCAATGGTTGTGATGTGCACCAGGGACAATCACCTGGGGACAAACATTGACTGAGGTGGCCAATTCTTATCAACCCCTAGTGGACGCATGCTTTTTGGGTCTAATTTTTGAGCATGCCCTGTCCACATATCTGTCCCCTGAATCTAAAGGGATTCCCTCCTAGGATACCCCATGGCCTTATGGAGAGGAATCTTGGCAGCTGGACCAGCTGAGGGGTGATGGGTGGGAGACAGATGAGCCACATGAACTCAGTCTCCTGGGCCTGAGCACCTGGGACAGGGCCACATGACCATTCTGGTTTTGGGGCCTTCTGGAGGCACGTGACTGGCAAAGGAACACTGTCCATTGTGGGGTGAAGGACCACCAAGGGAGGACCAACGAGAATCACAGGCGCTATTCACAGGTGTCCATAGTCTTGGAAGCCATCCGAGCTTCACAGCCCCGACCTTGCCTGCCACCCCGTGCCCCAGCCTCACTTTCTGCCATTCCTGACCTCACCTTCTACGTTTAACGGGCTGCTCCCCTTCAGCCCTGAAGGCATACCATGCTGTAGCCCTGTGCTGCTTCCTCTGGGGTTCCCTCCTTTGTCTCCTCCTTAGGTCACACCCTTAGGCCTGCTAGCTCCTCCCCCTGCTCCCCGGTGCAGCTCTTGCAGGAAGCCTTCCTGGGCCACATCACCTCCCTGGCAAGCACCCTTATGCTGCCATAGCACCTTTGCTCATGGCTCCTCAGCTTTCTAAATATCCCAGTGCAACTGCCTCTCTGCGGTCACCTGCAGTCTTCAGACACAAGTGCTTTGGCAGGAGCTTCTGGGCTACCTTTACCCCTAGAAATGCTGCACCTGGGACACTGGAGGCGCTCAGGTGAGTTTGTGCCCAGGCGTGTGAGAACTGAACAGTGGACAGGTGCTTCCCTGAGTGCTTCCCCTGTCACTTCCCAGAGTTGGTCTTCAGGGACAGCTGGGGGAACTGCAAGTGTGTCTGGGACTGCAGAGAGCTGCCATTCTTGGTGGCTAGTACCCCAGGATATAAGCACCTGAACTTGGGGCTCAGGGCAAGGTGGTCAAGGGGACAAACTGTCAGAGATCTCAGTTTCTCTGCTGGAGGATGAGGTTGGTCTAGTCCATGATGGCGAAACTTTTAGAGCTCTCAGTGATACAAACAGCCCCCTGTGGCATGCATGTCACAGGTTTGTCACCACTGATCTAGTCACTTGGTCTGACGGGGGATCGTACCCCTTCCCTTACTGCTCAAGTGGCCAAGCCACTGCTCCTGGGAGATTTGGCCCTGGTTCTGTCAACTGTTGTTGTATGCCTTTATTGAAAAATGGGGTGGGACTCAATGATCTGAGATGCTGGGGCTGTCCCAGGACCTGGGGATAAGCATAGCCCCCTTAACATGGGTCATGATGCCTTGCTCAGGGTCCCAGCTTGACCTCCATAGTGAATCACACAGGAGCACACTCCACATCCTAGAGTCTGTACCATTGCTTGGGCTGGGCATATTCTGCCCAGCAATGGACCACACTGTGCTCTTTCTTGGCCTAAGGGCAGAGAGCAGTCCAGGTCCTTAGCCCAGGGAGAGTTGAATCAGAATGGACTCAACTCCAGTGTCTCCACGTCCCCCTGCAAGGCTAGCAATATGTGTGTAATGGGCCCCTTCCCTGACCCAAGACCTTAGGCTAAGGAGATGTGACTTCCTCATCATGCTGACTGTTCCAACTCCTGCTCCTGAATTCCAGCATCCCAGAGTGTTCCTCAGAGTACTCTTGCTCTGTGACAAAGAACCTGCATGTCCTTGGGTCCAGCCAAACCTGGGATGGCAGAGACAGGTGGCAGCCCTCCTCCCGCCTCAAAGAAGAATAATCAAGCCATCGGCTTGATTTTTTTTTATATATGTATCAATTCCCAGGACAAATGGGTTTGTGAAAGAGGGCAGCCTGCCTGGGGCATTCTGTACTTCAAAGAAAATGACAGAAGGCGCTGGATTCATAAAACTCTAATGCACTATTTGAGCATATTTCCCAGTAACCAGATCCTGCAGTCAGGGGGCTGTTGGGGCCCCCCTGCTATGAAAGGAGGCACCTCAGCCTTCACCGAAGCACAGATGGACCTGCTCTATGGCCTCCCCTGAGACTGGGTTGTGTGTTTGGCTGACCACAGAGACTCCTGGGAAGGACCATGAACAGGTAGGAGTGGCCCATGTTGGAACATGGGGGCTTTGGTGCTATCCAACCTTTGCCCTGGGATTTGCAAGACGCAGCTGGTCTGCTTCTCAGTTTCCTTGCCTGTGGATTTGGAGTTTGCAACCCTTTGCTTCTGGGTGATGAGGAATAAACAAGATGAAGAGCAGAAACCTAGACACATGGGGACATGAAGAGGACACTGGGTGAATGCCCTTGGTGCAAGCCTTCTGTGGACATGAGTGAGAGGGAGAAAGAAAGCTGTCATTCTGTCCCAACAAGTAAAAAGCTGGATGAACGGAAACCAATTTTTCTTTGACTTGGCGCAGAGCTGAGGTCACAGGCAAACTGTGGCCCCTGGAGTTATACAGACAGGCAGGCAACTTCTGGGAGTCACTAGCTGCTAAGAAAGAGTCTGTGAGTGCCAGTGCTGGGGCCACAAACCTGAACTGTGACCGGGGGGCCACGGCATGGAAGACCCACAGCAACTTGGTTCTCACGGTGAGCAGCAGAGAAAAAGCCCCCAGTACTTCTGGTAGGGAGGAGGGGAAAGGGAAACACTTGAAATGTCCAGAGCCTCCTGTTCCCACTGAGGCCTGCCCTCAGGAGAAACCACATAACCACAGCCTGTCCTGCTGGCTTTATCAGCATCTAACCTACCAGGGGAATGGAGGTCCCCAGCACCAGCCCGCTCTGGCTTCCTGTCCCACAAGCTGCACATCGGAAGCTCTTGTGCAGTTTCTAGTCCAGGCACGAGTACTCAGTCACAGGCTGAGCTCAGTCACAGGGTCGCAGGACACCGCCCTTTCCTCGCCTCCTGCCATATCCCTTACAGTCCTGTGCACATGAACTCTGGCCACGTACTACGTGCTGTCCCCACCCCATGATCTCAAAGGAAGACCGTCACCTGTACAAGTGGGGAAACTGAGGCTGCCAGGGGAGAGGGGACCTGCTGAAAGCCCATAAGTAGCAAAGCAAGAACCTGGTCCCGGGTCAACTCTTCTCACTCCTGGGTCACGGCCTGGTAAGGCCTCCTGCCTTTGCCCATGAGAACATACTCCACTCGCTTCCATACAGGCAGAAACCTTGGCCATCCAGGAATCTATGGCCACCTAGTCCTGTCTGGTGTTGGAACCTACCAGCAGTGACTGTGGGGTGACCAGATCCTGGTTGGGGATGGGCCTGTAGGCCTAGAGCTGGTGTCCTTTCTAAATTTCCAACCCAAGACCCAGGGCCGAGGGTGTAAAGATGGCCAGTGAGAGCTCCGGGCCTCAGGATGAGCTGTCCGGAGCCAGCCTGAGCCACAGCTCCCCTCCCTGCTACCAGCATCAAGCTGGCCACCCCAGGGCAGATGCAAGGGCTCCCCTCCCCAGACCCCTCATCTCACAGATGACCCCGCTGGAACTCAAGGACAGCCTCTCAGGTGTGAGGGTTGCCCTGTGCTGGAAGCTTTCAGGAACACTCTGGTAAATGCACAGAATACTGAGTCTTCGTCCTTGTCTGGGCAAGGGAGAGATGAAAGGAAGGACTTTAAGAGCACAGGGTCTGACATCGGGCCATATGGGCTCAAGTCTCCGTTTCAGCCGCATGACCTTGAACAGGCTCTCTAGTCGTGACTTTTCCTTACAAAAAGTGGGGCTACTAATTATAACCAATTTGTGGCATCTGCCCTGAGGATTATTTGGGATGGTTTTACACAGGCCTTTGCTTTTGGCAGAAAGTGGTGATAAATTTAGCGTCACTGTAAATGTTCCCTTCTGGGGCACTTTTAAAGTGACAGTAAAGAGTCCACAGTGATGCAGTGCTCACAGCTCTACCTGTTCCATC
>RJWM01043177.1:0-13944 GCA_004363535.1 Dasyprocta punctata
ACGTCCACTGCCACTCTCCTCTGATGCCATCTCTCTGGGCAGAGGACTCCTGGGTCATCACCACCATGGCCGTAGCTCTCTGACCATGCCTCCCCCAGTTTCAGCAACTCCTTTCACAGAGCGGGTCCAGCTCCGGGCAAAGGCACTGCCAGCCACTGCACTCCTTGTCTAAGTGCCTCTTTCTACTCTTTCTGTGGGCTTCAATTCTCGCTTTAGATTCTTCATGGGTCCAGAGGACCCACCTCCCTCCTTGTCTTCCCCATATTGCGATATCCCAGCATCTAGACAGTATCTTTCAGGGAGGCCTCTTACCCTGCTGTTTACCATTCCACCATCTTGTCCCGCCTCCCTATAGTCAATGCTTTTCACTTAAAATTCTTCATTAAAATATGTACATTGAGAAAGAACTCTAGATTGCCCTGGCATATTATATAAAGGCTCTTTTTTCCCATCCCTCTACCAGAAGCACAGGATTCTCTCCAATATTCAAAGTGAGGACATGGTCTCACTCCAAGGCATCAACACATGGGCATCAGTCTGAATTTCATCTCTCAGAGCTTTTTATACTGAGCTTTAATAATTGTATTCCAGGGTTTCCTAAACCTGGAATAGTCCCCACAATGTCTTCTACTCCTGTTACTTTAACTTCTTACATTTTTCTTGTCTGTTTCTGCACTTCTGAGGAATGTACTATGTCCATTGATCTCATTTTTATTGCCATGAATTATTTTTTGAATTTATTCAGCTTTTTATTTCAGCATTGCGTGGTGACTTCTAAATTTTATATGTTCCATCCCAAAAACCCAAAGTCTTATGCTAATTTGAAGCTTTTATTGATGAGTAACAGAAGATCTTAAAGAAAACTACACATATCTGAAGTGTACTGCTCACTAAATAATTACAAAGTCAGTAACAATGGGGGATTGTGGGCTGCCCCTCCTCCTTGCCCTGAGGACTTAGGACAACTGTGGGATTGAAGGCTGCACCTCCTCCTCACCCCATGGACCTTGGACACCCGTAGGATCCTCAGCTGTCCCTCCTCCTCACCCCCAGACCTAGGTCACTGGTGGAATCACAGACTGCATCTCCTCTTCACCCAATGGACCTAGGGCACCAGCAGTATCATCAGCTACCCCCGCTCCTTGCCCCATGGGTAGAGTGGGCCTGCAGGATGGTCAGTCACCCTTCCTCCCCACCCAAAAGATCACTGCAGCCCACAGACAATCAGCGACACTTTCCACTATCTGTAGAAACTTGCTAGGCTGATGGAAGCCTCAAAAACTCCTCACCCACACAGAGGACCTCAGCAGGCTTGCCACACTGTTGTGAGTTTCCCTCTCAAATAGAGGACCTCAGTGGGTAAACAAGAGAAGCAGTGACCTCCCCCTCAGCTATAGGACTTTAGTGAGCTTGGCAAGAGTGTGGGTGAGTCCTTTCTCCATACAGTGAACACCAAGTGGGTTGAGGAAAGTGCTGACAAGACCTCCCCCAACCCAGAGGTAATCACAGTGTCTTATGAGACACCAAGTGACGCAGTAGGGTCCCAGCTGAGGCATGCATTATAGCTAGGTAAATCTGGTGACTTGGAATAGCCTGAAGCTGTAATAACAATATAAATGAAGTCTTGACTTACATTGATGTTCTTAGTCTAGTCAGATTAGAAAGAATATAGGACTCACCCAACAGGCCCTGCAGGAGGAATTCAGGTGACTGGCCCTCCCCTTCATTGTGGGGACAAATATCAACCACACAGTAGGATTCTAAGACACACACAATAGATGGTTGAGACTAGTGGGATTAAAAGAGCAAATATTAACCCAAGAGGTGAAAATGACAAAATGAAAAAACAAAATACAATTTCAAACATTCTATCCATCAGGAAAAAGTACAGGAGATATTGGAATAGAGGACATTAAAAGTCATGCACTTAAAATTTCTGAAAATATAGCAAGTGAAATAAAGAAACAAATCTATGAGGCCATAGAGGAAATCACATTAGAAATAATCTTTCACATAAAGAAAGAAATCAAAGCCTTAATAAAGGAGGTGCTAAGCATAACTACAGAAGACATAGATAGAAAAATACAGGAGCATGGAGAAATGATGGAGTGAATGTTCTAAGAAAAGGAAGATCAGAGACTAATAGTCCAAATGAAACTTTGTCAAGCTAAAGAGAACTGCAAAGCAACCTTGCCATATCAGACACATTTATGTTAAAGGAGAGGATAATGTGAGCTTCCCACAGTGGTAGAATGATACGTACATAAGGAGTGACTCTTTTAGCCATTCTGAATCATATACAATGGTATGTTATCGCACCTTTAATTGTAACTCTCCTGATTTCTACTGAAGCTGAGAAACTTTTCAATATTCAAAGTATCTTTCCACATATTACTCCAGTGTTTACTACATATTTAATTATTTATAATTTGCATATTTTAGATATGTTAGCTAAATGCATTGTAAATATATTTTCTTATGAGTCCCATGTTTGTGCTTAATATTTACTGTTGATATACTGAAATCTATTTCCATATGGTTCATGATGTAAATATTTTTCTTTTTTTTTTTTCTTTTTTTTTTTTTTGTGGCACCGGGGATTGAACTCACAACCTCGCGCCTGCCAGGGCAGGCGCTTAAGGCACTGAGCCAAACTCCCAGCCCTGGTTTTTTGAGGCAGGGTCGCACTATGTAGCTCAGGCCGGCCTTACGCTCACGTTGTAGCCCAAGCCGGCCTCAAACTCACAACACTCTGCCTACCTCAGCCTCCCCAGTGCTGGGATTAAAGGCGTGTGCCACCACGTAAATATTTTTCTTGATGTTAAGGAGAATTTTGTAATGCGTTTTCTTTAAATGCCTACTATAATAATCTACAAAATATCATAAATATTCCCTGACATTATCTTCCTTATGCTTTATAACATTCACTTGCATGTTTTGCTCTCCTGTCTCCCTGGAAATTATCTTCATGAGTCTTAACTGATGTGATGAGATTTGATCTATTTTTGTGCAGAAATCCAGTGCATCCAACACTTTGTTATAAATATTCCATTTTCTTCATTCCTCTTGCTACTAATAAAGTGTTCATGCACAGCATCTTTTTATTTTTTAACTGTAAAGCTATCAGCATACACTATCCATCATATCCACATTCTTTATGCTGTAGCACGGGTCCTTATGTTAGTTATTTTTTTCTCATTGCTGAGACAAAATACCAAATGCCCAAAATAAAGGAAGGAAAAGATGAGCTTACAGTTTGTGGAGGTTTCAGTCTGTAATCAGCTGGCTCCATGGCAGGGGAACATAGCACAGGGGCAACACTTCAAATGGCAGAAGACAGAAAAAGCAGTAAGAGCAAAAGAGGAATTTCATCCCTCTTTTCATCCCTTATATTGTATGCAGGCCACCCACCCTCGGGTGGGTGTAGCACTCACACCATCTCCATGCCCTCCTCTTGCACAAGCTCTGAATGTTTACAAAGTGAGGACGTTGGCCCCCTCACAAATCACTGAATTCATTTTTAAACTTTGCATATTGACACAATGAACAGTCTAGAGCAGTAAGGGCATGTCCTCTACACCCCAGGATTTAGAACTGCTGAGTTACTTAGTTAAGCTTCTAGACTTCTCAAGTTGACACAGTGTATCAACAATAACAATTCCTTTGCCTATGCTTGTTCTATCTTCATTATTATAAATAGTAAGTCAAGGGCCGGGAGTTAGGCTCAGTGGCTTAAGTGCCTGCCCTAGCAGGTGCAAGGTTGTGAGTTCAATCCCTGGTGCTGCAAAATAAATAAATAAATACTAAGTTAGTGTCCAATAGAAGAAAACAAGGTGATTTTCTTCTCGAAGATTAACTTGTGTGTTTTGGTTCTTTGCTTTTTCACATAAACATCAGAATCACCTGGTATCTTAGGAATATTGATACCTGGACTCAGATCAGTGTGGCTTCTTCAGTCTTGTGGATGATGCCTTGTCTCTTTCATCTCTTATTACAGGACCATTATGTGTTTCCATCTGGCATGGTGATACACCATTCCCAAAAAATAACAACTGAACTTTATTCCCTATATTAACTTCGATGTTACCTTTCACTTCTTAAAATGCTGCAAGATAAAATTCCATCTGTATGATGAGGAATATTAATTACAATTCATCCAAGAAGCTTTTCCTAAACAATCAGTCCTTATGACCTTCAATAACACCATTCCTCATTTATCTCTTAGAAATTGACCTGTGATATAATTTTCCATTCTTTGTTTCCTCTGCTAGATCACTGTAATAGTCCAAAGAACATATCTCAAATGTTTCAATGGGCACTATCAAAATCCTTCCTATGCATAAGTTTCTAGATTCTCAGGTGTTGTGTAAATAAGAATAATCACACAGGAATTACCATGTGTTTTAAGATACAGTAAAATTCCATTTATTTTCTTTATATTTTTTATTCTAAAAACAAAATAAAAAAGAAATGATGCAGAATTTTTAAAAAAACTAGGAATTTACCACTAATATATATATATATATATATATATATATATATATATATATATGTATATATATATAATTTTTTTTGGTACCAGGGATCAAACTTACAACCTTTCCCTTGCCAGTCAGGTGCTTATGCCACTGAGCTAAATCCCCAGGCCACCACTAGTTATTATATTGCATATCATTATGTTAGAAGTACTTGTTCAGGTTCCAAAATTTAGGCATAAAAAATGATCAAACAATCAAACAATGAAAGCACAAATTGTTCTTTTTGGTGAGCTTACAGTGATTAGTAGTATAGTTAGCTATCTTGCATATATATATACATACACATGTATATATGCATACCCTTATAGGTATAATCTTTTCCCTTCTCCCTTTTCTCCTTTCCCCTATCCCACTTGTTCTTTCCTCTTAAGCAATTTCTTTGCTTTTCATTTTCACAACATCTATTGCACGTTTTGTATCTTATCACTCTTTCAGTTTTGTTGTTGTTGTTTTTATTGTTGTTTCTTTGTTTTACACTAAGGAAACTATGATATTTAAACATGTGAGTTTGATTCATGTCACTTATGAGTGTGGTGTCAAGTTGCATTCATTTGCCTATAAAGCTTCAAATTTATCCTTCTTTGTAGCTTCATTGTACAAAAATACCACATTGTTTTTATCCATTTCACAATTGATGGACATTTGGGGTTTTTTCAAAATTTAGCTACTGTAAATGGTGCTGCTATAAAGATGGGTGCACATATGTCACTGTGGCCTGAAGTTTTCAATTCTTCTGGGAAAGCACTTAGAAGGGGAATAGCTGGATTGAATGGAACCTTCAATCCTATTCTTTTTGTTGTTGTTTGTTTGTTTTGGTACCGGGGATCAAACTCACAACTTCGTGCCTGCCAGGCAGGCACTTAGGCCACTGAGCTAAACCTTTGGCCCTATTTTTTGAGACAGGGTCTCACTACGCAGTTCAGACTGGACTTGAACTCTCTTTGCAGCCCAGATTGGTCTCAAACTCACAACAATCTTCCTGCCTCAGCCTCATGTGTGCTGGGGCTAAAGTCATGTACCACCACACCCGGTTCCTTCAATTCTATTTTCAGAGAAATCTCCACACTGCTTTCCAAATTGGTTGCACCAGTCTACACTGCCACTACCTGAGAAGTATTGAAGCAAACCAACACTCAGTTTGTATTGTTACTGTGGCTTCAGGGTGTTTTAGGCTTCCAATCCCAGCTGTCTACAGTGCACCACAGCCATGACCCTTCTGTGTCACTTGGGATCTCATAGGCCTGGTCAGATTAATCCAGGAGACGGGAGGCCTCTCAGCACTCTCACCACCACACCTGGCGTTCTCAGTGTAGAAGAAGGACTCACCCACACTCTCACCAGCTCACCAAATTTTCTTGAGAGGAGGCAGAGTTTGCAGAGGTTCCTTCCAATCCATTGAGGTTCTCTGTTTGGGGGGAAACTTGCCACACACTGGCTGGCCCACCAAGGTCTTCTGGCTGGGTGGAGTGGTTTCCAAGTCTCCCACCAGCTCACCAAAGTACTGCAGGTGGTGGAAGGGGTCCCTGATGCTCCTGTCAGCTGTTGAGCTCATCTGGGGTTGGGGGCTTGAGGCTCCTCTCAACTGCTGAGGTCCCACTGTGTGGAAGGGGTGAGCAATGATCCCATCAGTTGTTGAGGTTGTCTGAGTGAGAAGGATGCATGCCAGAGGCTCCCTTCAGATTCTGAGGTCCTCCAGGAATGCAGGAGAGTCAGTCTATGATCTTCTAGGCTGCTGAATTCATCCAGGTGTTGGGGAAGGGTGACTGAGGCTCCCTGTAGCTGCATGGGTCATTTGGGAGTAGGGGAGGGACTCCATGTATTTTTATACAGACATCCAAGAATCCCACACTGTATATCTTGTGAAGGGGCACTGTTTCCATTTAGCACGATGATTAGCTATACCCACAAAACAGAGTAGGAATCTTTCAAAACAACATATGAACCATTTTGCTTGCACCTATTCTGACATTCTAACATCTGCATCTCAAAACTAGAATACACTATGATGATCAGAAAATATTTATCACAACCAATTTCAAAGAATATCTTTTTGATGTGCATTTTGTGGTTTAGGAGTAAATCAACTGAATTATTTACACAAAAGAAAATTTAGTTAAAGTTTTTAAAAATTTGATCAAAATGTTATATTAGCCTCCAGTTTTCTAAACAACTCTCTTCTACTTTTAGTTTGTCAAAATAAACATATGGGAATCTAGAAAAACATGTGTCCTTGGTTTTCTTATGTCTATTGAGTGAGCTCTTACTTGCTATGTGAAAAGAACAAGGTTTTAATGAATTAATAATGAGGTTTAAATCCAGCTTGTAGATTTCATAGGCATCTGATTAGAAACAAGCCTCAGATTCTCTAAAGGTCCAGTTTCCTCAGCTGTAAATGGAACTGAAAATCCACTTGAAATAGGAGTTACAGCAATAAATAAATAGTTAAAATGATGTGTGAAAGTCTGTGACTTAGTTGATCAACAAATACATGATAATAACTTTGAAACTAAAGAATAAAATGTATTGAACTAATAAAGGGATTTTAAAATGATGGTATTGGCAGAGAAACAAAAATGCCACTGCGCCAAAACTATAAGCTCTCAAAAAACTTACATACAGTCTTGTGTACCACCCAATAGCAAAGGCAGGTGTGAAACATCTTTCTTCTACTTACTCAGTATGTGTTTCTAAAATAACCATTTATGACAATTGAATATCAGTGTGATATGCAGAATTTCAAAACTGGGCCTATGCAGATATCTCAGAATGTGCTGATGTGCCAAATGTCCTTTACATTATTTTGCTACTCCTTGTGGCAGTTATCTATAAAAGAGAGAGATTACCCTTCATGTGGGTCCACATTTTTCTGCAGTTGATAAGAGTAGGAGAAGCCATTGACCCTCAAACTTGACTAGGAAAATAGATGCACCTGATGACCATAATTAAGTAAATAAACCAGAAGGAAGAAACTCAGTTGCAACTCTTCCAAAACTTTATTCAGGACAAGAGAGATAATTCCACAAAAGTTTTTTTTTTAAAAGGCAGAAATGGGGTATCGGATGGTTTTAGGTAAGAAATAAGTACACAATACAGGAAAAATGTCAGGTACTCTGATTCTCAAAATATTCATACTGAAATCATATTAGCAGAAATGGTATAAAGGGATAACTGTAATAGAATTATGTAGAAAAATATCTCACTAATTTATGGAATGACTCACTGTGAAAACAGGTAGTGAATATCTCAAACTCTTCTCAACAGTGATCACTTAATTTAGCTAATAATAAATATTTCATCCATCAAATTATATAATCACATCCTATGTTTGTTACTCTCCATTTAACAAATGTCTGCATCATCTAATAGGATAAAAACAAATACTGAGGGTAGAAATAAATTAGGTTATGAATTTTGCCCTGTACCCGGGAAAATTCACAGGTCCTATTTCAATTTCTGTGCAACCCTTTTCAATATTTATGGTCCAAGCCGGGCGTGGTGGCGCACGCCTTTAATCCCAGCACTCGGGAGGCTGAGGTAGGCGGAGCGTTGTGAGATCGAGGCCGGCTTGGGCTACAACGCGAGCACAAGGCCGGCCTGAGCTACATAGTGCGACCCTGCCTCAAAAAACCAGGGCCGGGAGTTTGGCTCAGTGCCTTAAGCGCCTGCCCTGGCAGGCGCAAGGCTATGAGTTCAATCCCCGGTGCCGCAAAAAAAAAAAAAAAAAAAAAAAAAAAAAAAAAAAAAAAAAAAAAAAAAAAAAAAAAAAAAAAAAAAAAAAAAAATTTATGGTCCAGACTCTATGGAGAACTGTACCATAAAACAAAGTCTGCTTATCTCTCTAAATACCTATCCTATCTAAAAAATGTGTTCTTCATTAACTATTCTAAAATAAAACATTTTATATTCTCTCTTTCTCCCTTGACTTTGCTGCAAATACCACCACCAATACATAAAAATTTTTGTTTTGTGTTTCTACACCATTGACCCACAATTTCCATGACAACTTATCCTTCCAATATTTGCAGTGCCCAATAATGTGCCTCAGACATAGTAAGTACATATAGAATGGCACTGAATTAATTAACCCTTGCCATATTCTTTGACACTTCTTATCTCTTACCTAAATGGTGTTTTATTGTATCATGATCCAAATTATTGCCTAACATAGACTCCATCACTTGCAAAAGCCACAGTGAAGTAAAAAGCAATACACTGATACTGATAAAAATTCTAGGGTTTTAGATTCCACTTACAGCTTTCAATATTCATTCTTATGGTCCCTGTCTAGGTGTCACCCCAAAGCCTCATGCAGTCATGGGGAAGGGCTTCTAGAGTTTGTGACTAATTCATGATCCAATGCTGGGATTATGGGTATGAGTACTACACTCACCCAAAAGTGTGTAGCCTACATACAACATAAGGGACTGAAAGAGTCTCATCTGTGCCCTCCTCCCTCTTTATTCTTGTTGATTTCGCTGTCTTCTGTCACCATGAACTGTTGCTCCTCTGTGACACCATCCTACCTTGGATCCAGCTGATTACAGAGTGACGACTCCACAAATTGTGAGTAAAGTAAACCTTTCCTTCCTTAACTTGGGATATTGGGTATTTTATCTCAGCCATGAGAAAAAGCTAACCAAGACAGAATTTGGTACCAGAGGAGTGGGATCATTGCTGTGACTATACCGGACCATGTGATTCAAGAACCTTTGGAAATGGCTTGTGGAAAGAGTTTAGAAAGGCTCAGAGGTGTGACCAGAAAGAGCGCACTAGAACACCTTAGGCTGTTATGCATGGGAGAGTCTGGTCGGAGCTCGGAAGACCAGAACGTTGACAGAAATACTGGTGCTAAAGATCATGCTCAGGAGGCTTCTGCTGCAAAGAAAGACTGCATTGGTTTTTGAAGTTCAGATGATGTATGTTATGGCTGGCAGCAAGTTTGTGTGCATTACACTCATGCCTAGATATTTCACCCAACACTGAAAATAAGTGTGGTTAACTAATTAATCTGGCAAAAGAAATTTCGATGCAGTCAAATGTTGAGGCATGGTATGGCTATAATTGGGGGATTTAAGTCAGATTTATGTGGAAAATCAAGAGCACAGAGTCCAGAAGAATAATTTAAAATGTTGTGAGTTTGGCCAGAAAGGAAGCTCCTGTAAAGCTTTGAACTGCAAAGGTAGATTTGAAATCTCATTTACTCAGAAGAAACAGAATACAAAAGATGGCCTGAGGGCATTGTAAGGGACAGTGAGTCAATTCTCCACTCTTTGCAGCTTCATAATTTCAGAAATAAAGGACACTGCTTTGAGAAGAAAGTTGCAGAGTACCATGTTTCAGAGTGGTGGAAGCTACACTATGAAAAGTGGCAGACAAACTATATTCCAGAATAGCAGCTACCACTACACCATGTTCCAGAATGAAGGTGGCATAGAGAATTTGTTCCTCAGACCTGGATTTAGAGTGCCAAGTGATCCGGGAACTTGACCCCTACAGATGAGAGAGAGAGAGAGAGAGAGAGAGAGAGAGAGAGAGAGAGAGAGAGAGAGAGAAACATGGCTACTGCTCCAGCTGGTAGCACTCCTTGAAATCATCCATGTGGTGTTGGTTTTAGGTGCATGCAGAATGCAAGAGTTCTGAGGATAAAAAGGCTTCCATCCCAAATTCAGAAGGCTTGGGGGGCCAAGCAGTGTGCCCCTGAGAGGGCAGTGTGTGAAGTTGTGAGGGTAAAGCCAGTGGTCCAGTGGAGACCCCACAAGTTTGGAAAAGCCAGAACATGGATCAACTAAGAACATCTGCAAGAATTGAACAGAGCAGGCCAAAGAGAGAAGCAATGGTAGCTATAACCACCAGAAGTTTATAGAGGCAGAGTTACACAAGACTTTTAGAGTTCATAACTTACCACAGATTTCTTCGCCACAGGACATAATGTTTGCCATGCTGGATTTTGGACTTGCTTTGGTCCCAATCCTTTGTATTGCCCTGTTTGTCCCTTTTGAAATGGTGAGGTTTGTTTTACACCATTGAATGTTGGAAGTGTTTAACTTTTCATTTGTACAGGGGCTTGTAGCTAAGAGTTTGCCTTATGTCTTGGAGTAGATTTGGGACTCGGACTTTTCAGCAATGTTGAGACTATTAAAGCTTTGGCAACACTTCAGATGGACTAAATATCTTTGGCATAAAGAGATGTGCATGAGTCTTTGGGGAACCATGGGCAGAACACTATGGTTTCTGTCTAGATGTGCCCACAAATCCTCAGGCAGTCATGAAGGCAGGCTTCTAGGCTTTATGACTGATTCATGGTCCAGTGCTGGGATTATGGATGTGAGTGCTATGCCCAAGTGGGTCTGGTCTACATACAGTATAAGGGACAGAAAGATTCTTCTCTTGTGCCCCTCCCTCTGCTCTTGTTGCTGTTGCTGTCCTCTACCACTGCAAACTGTTGTCTCTCAGCCTCATCACCCTGCCTTGGACCTAGACGATTACAGACCGAAACCTTCACAAGTTGTAAGTGTAAATAAACCTATCCTTCCTTAACTTTGGGTGTTGGGTGTTTTGTCTCAGTAATGAGAAAAAAAGATAACAACACATCCACAAACTTAAAAAAATCTATTTTCAGGTCAATATCTATTGGCGAAAACTGGAAAGGAAGGGGAAAGAGGGAAAAAATTAGATTGTGAGTACCAACCCATGGATGGGAGAAATAAGTTTCAGTCTTCCACAGCACTGAGGCAGTTATAGTACAGACTAACTGATTGTGTGTTTCATGAATAACTAGAAGAGTTCTGTGACTCAAAAAAAAGTAGATAAGAATATTAGCTACTCAGATATAATGGATACAAATTTCATGTATGAATTTAAATTTTACACAGTAGCACATAAATATGTACAATTAAAAGGGTAATTTTAGGTATTTTATCACATTATTAAATAATAACAAAATTAAATTAGAACTTCATTGAAAAAGACCTTGAAAAATAAGGGAATATGTGGATCTGAATGAATCTTATATTTATACAAAGCATATCTTCTCTCCTTTGTTTCTTGGATAGAAAGCTACATTCCAAAAAAGAAACACAGAGGATATGTGAAAAAATACTGATTCTGGAGAAAAAACAAAAAGTGCATCTAAATCCTGAAGCCACAGGCAATCCATTGCTGCTTCATGCCTCTTAAATTGATAAATCTGTAAAGTGGAAATTAATGCTTGGCCTAGCACACAAATATAACTTCTACTTACTACCTCTGTGTTAAAGAACAGAGTAACAATGACCACTGCATGAGGAACTGTAGGGCATTGGGTACGTCAGATGTATAAATCACTTATAGAGACAAAAGTCATCCAACTGTCACTTGAAGCAGGCAGCACAGTGATTTCAAACCTCTTTGTAAAATTTCTACTTCAAGCTCAAAGTTATTGCTAGAATGAGTCATGATAAAGAACCATCTGAACTGCACCTTCATTGCACTTTATGTTTAGAAGATTCAAGAGGAAACCCAGAGACAAGTCAAGGACTCAGAATCTTCTAGGCCAAACTCAGCTATTGTCACACTCACTGAATGTATCTTTTTTCATTCATTCAGAATTATCAGAAAATCTCCCATTTCCTAGTCACCAAGCTTGGAATGTTGACTACAGTCTTGGATTTCATAATCCTTGAATCTCGGTTTGAAATTCTAAATCTAAATTTCTTAAGACTGAAAAGAAAAAGGCCAAAATGTGATAATCGCTAAAACTGTGGTGTGAACTGATTTATGAACAATACAGAGTACTACAGAGAGAATCTCATCTTCAGTGTAGAGACCCCAAGTGCCAGCCCATTGTTCCTCCCCAATCTGTAGCACTTCATCCCAAATGTTCTGCTGAATGAAGCTTTGACCTCTTTGTTTCTCAGACTGTAGATAAGTGGGTTCGACATGGGAATCACTGCTGTGTAAAACAAAGATACCACCTTATTGATATTTAAGGATAAACTAGAGCTGGGACAAACATAAATAAAGAAGAGAGTCCCATAAAGGATGGAGACAGTTGTCAGATGGGAAGAGCAGGTGGAGAAGGTTTTGTGCCTCCCATCCGCAGAGCGAATCCTCAGGATAGCAATGACAATGTGAATGTAGGAGACCAAGATGATTGTGCCACTGAGCACTCCTATAGCTCCAGCCACTATAGAAAATACCAACTTAGTGATCCCAGTGTCAACACATGCTAGAGAAAGCAATGGGGAAATATCACAGAAAAAGTGATTGATTAGGTTTGGACCACAAAAGGGTAAGGAAAATATCAACATTGTATGGATCATGGTGCATACAAGGCCCATGGCATAAGGCCCTGCCACCAGCCATACACAGACCCACTGAGACATAATGAGTGTGTACAGCAAGGGTACACAGATGGCTACATATCGGTCATATGCCATGGAAGCCAGAAGGAAACATTCAGTCACCACAAACTGACAGGAAAAGCACAACTGGATGGCACAACCAAAGAATGAGATCATTTTGTTCTCTGCAAAGATGTCAGTCAACATCTTGGGACCAATGACTGAAGAGAGGCAGGTATCCACAAAGGACAAGTGACTGAGGAAAAAGTACATGGGGGTGTGGAGATGAGAGTCCATCCTGACAAGGGTGATCATGCCCAGGTTTCCCAGAAGAGTGACCAGATAAACAAAGAGGAATGTCAGGAAGAGGATGACTTGGTGAGGGGAGAAATTTGTTAAGCCTATGAAATAAAATTCAGTCACCAAACTTTGATTTCCATGATCCATTTCTCATTTCCTCTGTTCTTAGCAAGTAACATTTTTCTATGAAATAATTCAAAGTTAAAGGATTCTTAGTTTCATATCTGGATTTAACTTGGATTTCATTAATTTACAAGATGTAGGCTCACAGCCATCTCTTCTGATTTGCACGTCAGCATCTCTGCTAAGTTCTTGCTCACTCTGTAGTTAATGTGAGGAGCTTCTGAGTTATTCATCAAACATCACCAGGCTCTTGGGTTTCCTCCTTGATGAAAAGAAGACTTTTGAACAGAATGAGAATTTTAGACATGGTGAAGTTTCAAGATTATCTGAGGCTTCGCATTTCCACTCACCACACTCAGATGGAATAAGGTTCCTGTCTAATGTCTGCCCAATTCCCTGCTCTTGCAGACCACAAGCTAACTCTTCTACTTTAGGGGCACAGGACAAACAAAAATCACATCTCATTGCACGAGAAACACTTCCCAGAATCAACACCTGGGATCTCATCTTACTAAAAAGTTTTTGCATGTCAAAGGAAATCTCCAGCATAGTGAAAAGAAAACCCACAAACTGGGAAAATATCCTAGCCAATTGTCCATCAGACAAAGGACTTCTATCTAAAACATATAAAGAATTAAAAAAAATCAGGCCCCTAAAATTCA
>RJWM01043178.1:0-13944 GCA_004363535.1 Dasyprocta punctata
ACAATGTGCTTTTATAATAATAAAAGCATCAATGAACTAATAGACTTCATCAGTAAAAAGTGATGAAACCAATTGTGACACAGTAGGGACACTGCAGGGATTTAAGTAGGGTAGTGAAGAGGCCATTCACAGTGACTATGTGGAGCTCAACAAAGTCAGAGGCAATGGGGCTGGGCCAGCACTGCAGTGCCTAGAACTTCGCCACGCTACAGAGCTCTCCAGTGGGAATGGAGGGGAATGGACAAGAATTTGCTGAGTTTTAGTCATTTGCAAGAAGGAAAAGAAAGGAAAGGCTCTCACTGAAAAATAAGCAATAAAGAACAAGAAGGAGTTTGCTTTAATGGAAGCAAAAATGTGTGGGTAGGGAATTTTTGTTTGAATCATAAGTTAATACTAATAACACTTAACAGCAGAGAGTCCTGTCAGGGTTCAGCATCACTCAGTGCTTTATATGCATTGCTTCTTTTTCTTTATTTAGTACAGTATCTCCTGGAAAAACCAGTCATGTATACAAACGGGTATTCACTCCAGAGCAGGAGGGTGAAAATTAATTATTTTCTTTCTCATTTATTTATTCTAGATTTTAAATTTAGAGGTTTATTTTTTAATTTATTTTTAAATTTATTAAAATAATACATAAAAACATAAAATTGTGTGTATCGCTGGAGTACTACATGGTGGTTTGGTTCATGAATACACTGTGTGGCTTACATCAGGTTAAACACATCTGTCTCCTCAAATATAATTTCCTTATAGTGAAAACATTCTAAATCCTCTCTCCAAGTTTTCTGAAATATGCAGTACATAATTGCTGCTTGCAACAGCACCCCAGCACTCTCGGTCCCGTCTGACCATAACCTAGTGCAGTACCTCATCCACCCCCTCCCCTTCTGTGTATCACTTCAGTCTCTTCAGCAATTCTATTTTATATCTATTTTACAAATGAGCAGATTTGTGATTCTCAGAAAGCCTGGGCTGAGGAGCAGCAATTTTGAGTGTGATTAGCTCATTTTTACTCACAGTGGAGTACAGGGTGAGTAGCTGAGGAAGTGCTACTTGGAAGACTTCAGAAAACAAAGAAGTTGTTTTTTCTCAAATCAGAGATGAAAGTATAGAGTAAGCAAGACAAATAGAAACTAATGGACTTTGGGTTGAAAACAAACATCTCTCCGGTGCTCTTCAGATGATTGTTTGAATTTAAAATTTGAAGGCAGACATATGGGACTTCAAATCCAAGGTTTTCATATTCTTTTTAGCAAAAATGAAACAACTTTAACAAAGCCACAGCAATGTTCAATCCTGTACTTATGTATTGAGTCTCTGTCTTGGGAGGAAGCATAATATACTTAAAAAATGTTTTGCGCACAACACCCACTTCAATGCCTGTCATTCCATAATAGTTCCTCTGACGCAGAGTTTTCATTAAAATTTTTACAAAGCTTACACACAAAAATGAAAACAATCCAAGTGTCCACAGATGCACAAATGAATAAGAATCTGTGGTCTCCAAGTACAACCAAACGTTATTCAGCATGATTATTCAGGGGATTCTGACACGTGCTACAACATGAGTGAAACTTAAGGACATGGCATTAAGTGACATAAGCCAGTCACTTGTGTGAGGGACCTTACTTAGTCAAGTTCATGTAAACAGAAAGTAGAATGGTGGTTTCCAGGGTTGGGCAAGAGGGTGAGTCAGGGAGTTGTTGTTTAGTGGGCACAGAGCTTCTGTTCTGTAAGACGTGAAAAAAATTTCTAGAGATTGGTTGCATAACACTTGCACCCACAGTGAAGATGCTTAAGGTGGTAAATTATTTTGTTATTTACACTTTACCACAATGGAAAGAAAAAATTCACTAAACCTACAGGAAATATTTCATACCCTTGACTGTGTTAATCAGTTGAACCATAGTAGGTGCATCGCAGGGAGGGGACCCACCCCTCCTGGATGATGTTGTGAAATCTTGCACTACTATTGTGGTGCTATCACTTTCATTTCATATGTTTACTAGTTTATCTTGTGTAGTTAATATTATTTTATTTTGTCCATAGGTGTTTGTTATAGTTGTATCTTTGGCTCTGCCACTGCTCATGGGCTTTTATTCTTGCTAGCTATATCATTGCTTAATGCTTTTTCTTTCAAGTATCCTATGGTTTTGCTTTAGAGTGTCTCTTTTGAAGAATATGTAGATTAATTTTGTTTTCTTGGCCAGCCAGAAAGTTCTGTCATTTAGCAGAGGATTTTCAGAATAATATGTGTATGTTCAAAATTAATGTGTTTGTCATTTTTAATATCTACTTCTGATGCTCCATTAATCTTTCTGTTCTGCCTCCTTGCTAATGGGTTATGTTTTCTTTCCTTTGAACTCTTTAATGATTTGGAGGAATTACGTCTACCATTTATTCTCCCTGTGGTTACCAAAACTAAGCCATTTGGAGAATAAAATATTTTTACTTTTACTTTTTACTATCACCAGTAAGAATAAAAACATAGATTGGCTAATCATTAGGTAAAATAAAAATGTAGTATTCTTATACAACTTCCTGCTCTCCAGCTTTGTACTTTCATAGACTTTGAGGTTAGAGATCCCGGGTTCAAGTTTAAGCTCTATTGCTGTTTGTGCTGTAATCTTTAGCAAGTAACCTAACCTCTCTGTTTCAATATCATCTGTAAAATACAAAGAATAGTAGCTCTTGCTTTTCAGGGCTATCCTGAGGATTAAGTGTGATAATGTGTGTTCAACTTTTAATTACACCACCTGGCATAGTGTAAGTTGTTATCAAATGTTAGCTATAACTATTGTTATTATAGTATGATATTTGCAGTTTTCAGGCATTATTTATACTCTTTAAGAGAACATTACAAATCATCTTATCAATGCTTACACAAGTAACTCTTTGTACAAATGATCTAAATGCCCTCTACCTGCACCTGATTGTTGAAACAAGATGGAACCACTGGACATAACATTTGGCCCAAAATAATATTTGAAATTGGCAATTTCTCTAACATATGTGATGAAAGTTGTTGGCAAAGGGCAGTAAAATTGGCACAAAGATGAGATGACCATGAAGATGAAAACGAGGTCTACAACAACCAACTGGTTGGCCCATCATTTCAGTGCACATAAATCTGCAGATCACCAACTCCCGGCACTCAGTGTTGGAGAAGCTGAGTTGTTCATTCTGTAGTGTCTCCTGCATTATGTATTTTGAAGATCACGCCTGCACACAATGTAGATCTCATTACATCCCAGGGAACTTATAATTAGATCCAGAAACCTGATTAAATTCAGGTTTACTTTTTTAGCGAGAATGTTTCCGTTGATGTTCATTGCATAAATCTACTTATTCTGCTAGAAGTTGCCAACCGGAGACATTATCTCTTCATAGTTGAAACAATTCTATGAGAAGAAAAACTTTCCTTCATCAATTATTTGATGGGGCAAATACTTACATCTTTTCTTGATTTACTCATTATCACAATAATAAATTATTTCCCTAGTATCTTCCAAAGATAAAAATGTTATGAATACATAGATTTAAATATGTTTGGCATGTTTCTACCCACTGTAGTTAGAATTTCTATCGTTGCTCAGATTTTTTCATCATTGCCTGGTAAGAGCCATGTTAAATTGGCCTGTGAATTTTCCTGATGTGACCTTGGTTTCTGGGAGTGTAGGGAGGGTGGCAGAAGAGAGGTGGGGATGTTAGGAGACAGGCAGGGGCAAGATGGTGTATATCATGGGAAGCCATATTCGTATCATTCTAAGGGTGGTAAGAAATCACAGAAGGTTTTATGCAAGAATGACGTGGAGCAGGACCAGTGAATTGCAGACCAATTTTGCAGGAATCCAGATGAGAATAAGGTGGTGGTAGTGAACTAGGAGAGCAGTGGGCATATTACAGGTATGTTCTCCTGGCCTATCAGGGTACCCACTCTTATGGACCACTATTTCTAAATTCTTGTTTTGTAACAGAGTCATGAATAGATTTGCTTGCATTTTCAGATCGTTAAACAAAGATGAGCCAGGAGCAAATCCTGGCCCCACAGGCTCTCTGGTCTCAGCTAGAGCCTCAGAAACAGAATCTAGGGCACATTACCACATCCCACAAGCCCGTGCAGTTTCAATAAAGACAGTGTGCACCTCTGTTAACTCTCTAAGTCTGTCTGAACAAAACAGAAACTTGTAAGCTGCACCCGCTCCTCTATGGGTTCTGTCTAAGTGGCGTCGTTCAAAGTGGCGTCTGTGAACCTGAATGTCTCTGTGAAGTGTTTGTCACAGCACACACTGTGATAAATGCAGGAATTGAGAGTCAATGTGGGAATCTTGACAGCAATGAGACACAATGAGTAATTTTAGGACTATTTATCTAAACAATTTTAAAAGTCGCTATTTATTTCATATTTTAAAATTTTCATCTTTCTAATATATCACTGTTGATATACTTTCCAAAATAATTGATCAGTGATACATTTGAGGAAAACCTCTGTTTTTTTTCCCACATATTTTGAGAAGTACTGGTATAGAAATCAGTCCAATGTCTACTCACTGTACTGAAGTGGGACCCATTAGTCAACTGTGCACACTGACTTAAAATACTCATTTGGAAATCCTTTGATAAGAAACCCATACATAAAGAAGGCCATGCTAGAAAATAACAGATTAAATATAAAAGCAATTATCCTCATAATGTAGCACAGGTTTATAGTTAATGTTAAGTATTTCTCTGTTTTACATTACAAATTTGAAATTGTAGAAGAGGAACATGCCACCTGTCTGAGGCCTGATTGTATCCATTCCACAAACTCAGTTCAACCTGCTTGGTTTTGTACACACACACACACACACACGCACACACACAACATATGCCATTAGCATAAATTATGGAGACAGATGAAAACAAGCACTCAGTCTTCCCAATAGCCCTTATAAATCTGACACACCCCTGTCCAAGTTTCTAAGAGTGCACGTAGTAAAAGTATTACCATTTTTGGCAATCAGGGTCCTGTTCTTTTTGTCAGCCCTCAGGAGTCAGAGAGAAGCAAAGTTATTGGTTTTGCTGGTTTTGGAAAAAAACCTTTGTTTTGTGTGACACTCTTGTTAGTAAAGTTGAAAGTACATATTAACAGGCAGGGAGCTTTGCTTGCTCCAGGAAAAACTAGAAGATTAGCAGTACTAGTATGCAGTCATCCGATCACCATGACAGAAAAATTCACTCTGGGAAACCATCATTTAAATTTGTACCAATTTCTCCTCTTAGAATGTGTTCGACAGCACACAGATGGTGAAGGCTCCGGAGTAAGTGAGCCCATGGCACATTTTGATATTCTTACCAAGAAAAAAAGTATTGGAGAGATTTTATGTTACAAAAAATTGTAACTATTCAAAGGCTAAATATATTGGTGGAATTAAGTGTAATTTTTCTGAAGTTGACATGATCTGATAGGCTTTCTAGGAAAAATACAGCACAGACCTTCGGTAGGGAGTGGGAGCTCAGAGAACATTTTAAAGGGCTGTGGGCTTCCCTGGACTGTGCTTTGTTCTCTCTCCTGACTAAGATACATGACATGATACCACATGAGCTTATACATATATTATAACATGAAGAAACCCAAAGAGGTGGCTTCAGTATGTATAAGCAAAACGAGCAAATGAACAATTCTTTTTCTTTCCACTTTGCAGTCCCCTATTATGTGGTGATGTTACTCCCTGCAGTACATAGGACTGAAGTGGTGAAGATAAACCACCTGAGTTATTTTCACCCAATCACATAGTTACCTAGCATTTCAGATTTGATACTTTCTTTAGCAATGTCAGATTCTCAACTGTTTTAAAAATAAGGAATTTTATTGACTTATTTATAAAAAATCCTCAGGTAGGTTGGTTCTTAGGAATGACATGGGCAGTACTCCACTTTATCCCTGTGTCGACACTCTTTGTTCAGAGATAGGTTCCCCATCATTTTTATTTGTTTAAATTTTTTATTTTGAAGGAAATAAAACAAAACAGAACAAAGCAGATCAGAACGTAACAATTCAAGTAACACAGGTTTTCAAAACAAGACAACAGGAAATCAACAGTGGCTACCATAATGTCTCTTGTTTACGCCAAAATAGTTGTCCATATTTTCACACACAATAAATTAAAACAAAACAGAACAGTATAAAATCAATCAAAACAAAGGGATGGGGGCCTTCTGGGCCTTCAAAACCAGGTGACGGGAAATCAATAATGGCTACTGTAATGTCTCTTGTTTTCTTCAAATTAGCTGTCCATGCCTTCACATATATTGAAATCTAATAATAGAAAACAAACTAAAACCAATCAAAACAAAGAATAAAAGCATTATTGGACTTCACAACAAGAGGATAGGAAATCAGCAATGGCTACCATAATGTCTTGTTTTCTTCAATGTGACTGCTCTAACCATCACGCTTAATAAAGTCAATTCTTGTAAGCTCTTTAGAAGAAGTTCTATGCAGGTATAAGCCTATACATGTACATCTACCCTTTCTGTATTAGAGGGAAAAACAAAACAAAACAAAACAAATTACAAGAAAAACAAGAAACAAAGCAGACAAACAAATAGCAATAACAAAGAGCCCAAAACAATAACAATAGAGACTTGCAAAACAAGGTGGTAGGAACATAACTAAGGTTGTTATTTTGCATAGTTATCATCAAAAGAGTTACTCAGATTACCATATATAAACATGCAAAATTGATCTAATCCTGTGAATGTTAACTATTTTGTTTCAAGAACTAATAGAATTAGTAATACAATCATCTTTGCTACCTTAAGTGTATATGTACAAATTTATATCATTTTTCTTTTCCCTTCCTTCTTTTCTCCTTTTCCCTAAGTTATTTTTTCCACATTGAGCAGTTTCTTACCCTTTCACAATATTTATTGAAGATTTTGTACCCTATTTACTCTTTCAGTTTCTTACATTAGGGAAACAGTGCGGTATTTACACATGTGAGTTTGATTTATTTCACTTATGAATATGCTCTCAAGTTGCATAAAATTACCTAAAAAAGCCTCAATGAGATCCTTCTTTATAGCTGAGTAGTACTCCATTATATAAAAATGCCACATCTTTTTTATCCATTCCTCCATTGATGGGAATTTTGGTTGTTTCCAAGATTTAGCTGTTACAAATTATGCTGCATGGATGCACATATATCACTGTGGTATGAGGTTTTCAATGCTTCTGGGAATATGCCAGGAAATGGAATAACTGGGTCAAAGGGAACTCCAGTTCCAGGTTTTTGAGGAATCTCCACACTGATTTCCACAGGGGTTGCATCAGTCTACACTCCCACCAACAGTGCAGAAGAGTTCCTTTCCCCCCACAGCCTCTCCAGCATTTGTTGTTGGTGGTTTTTTTGATCCTGTCCATTCTTTCTGGAGTGAGATGGAATCTCAGTGTTGTTTTCATTTCCATTTCTCTAACAACCCCATGATGCTGAACACTTGTTTTATAGGTTTATTTGCCATTTGTATTTCTTCAGCTGAGAAGTGTGCATTCATCTCAGATGCACATTCTTGAACTGGGTCTTTGAATTTCTGGGGTCTGATTTTTTAAAATTCTTTATATGTTCTAGATAGAAGTCCTCTGTCTGAGGGACAGGTGGCTAAGGCATTTTTTTTTTGCAACATGTGAGTTTTCTTTTCACTCTGCTAGAGGTTTCTTTTGAAATGAAAAAGCTTTTTAATATGACGAGATCCCAGTTGTTGATTTCGCGAAGTATTTCCCGTGCAGTTTGATTTTTGCTCATGAATTCTCTGCCTACCCCTATGTCTTCAAGATTTCTACCTACTTTGTCTTCCAGAAGGTTAAGTGTTTCTGTTTTAATATTTAGATCTTTGATCCATTTTGACTTCAGTTTAGTGCATGGTGATAAACATGGGTCTAGTTTTAGTTTTTGGCATATGGAAAGTCAGTTTTTCCAGCACCACTTATTAAAGAGGCTATCTTTATTCCAGTGAACATGTTTGGCCCCTTTGTCAAAGATAAGGTGACTGAGTGTGTTTGTAGTTGTGGTTGTATCTTCTAATCTTTTCCATTGATCTTCAGGTCTGTTTTTATTCCAGTACCATGCTGATTTTATCACAGAAGCTTTGTAATATAACTTCAAGTTGGAGATTGTGATTCCTCCTGCTTTGCATTTGTTGCCCAGAATTGCCTTTGCTATTCTAGGTCTCTTCTGGTTCCAGATGAATCTTAGGAATGATTTCTCTAGATCTGTGAGGTATGCTAATAGTATTTTGATTGGCATTGCATTAAACCTGTATAACAAGTTTGGGAGAACGGCCATTTTCACAATGTTTGTCCTTCCTATCCATGAACAAGGAATGTCTTTCCATTTCCTGAGATCCTCTTCTATTTCTTGCTTCAGAGTATTCTAATTTTCACTAAACAGATATTTTACTTCCTTTGTTAGATTGATTCCTAAGTATTTCATTTTTTTTGGATGCTATTGTGAAGGGTGTGCCTTCTCTTAAATATTTCTCTCTCAGTGAGTTTGTTTTTTTGTACAGGAATACTATTGATTTTTGAGTGTTGACTTTGTATCCAGCTACATTAATGAATTTATTTATTGCACCTAGAAGTCTTTCAATGGAGTTCTGTGGGTCTTCTATGTAGAGTATCATGTCATCTGCAAATAATGACAATTTAAATTCTTCCTTTCCTATCTTTATTCCTTTTATTTCTCTCTCTTGTCTAATTGCTCTGGCTAATATTTCCAGCACTGTATTGAATAGGAGTGGTGATAGTGGACAGCCTTATCTTGTTCCTGATTTTAGAGTAGAAGTTTTCAGTTTTTGACCATTTAATATGATGCTGGTTGTTGGTTTGCCATAGATGGCTTTCATTGGATTGAGTAAAGACCATTTTTTTTTCTAATTTTCCATAAGTTTCTTTTCATGAATGAGTGTTGGACTTTATCAAAAACTTTTTCTGCATCAATTGAAATGATCATGTGATTCTTGTCTTTGGCTCTGTTGATATGATGTGTTATGCTTATTGATTTGTGTATGTTGAACCATTCCTGCATTCCTGGGATGAACCTCACTTGGTTGTGGTGTATAATCTTCCTGATGACTTGCTGCATTCTGTTTGTCAGTATTTTATTGAGGATTTTTGCATCTATGTTCATTAGGGAGATTGGCCTGTAGTTCTCCTTTTTGGTTGGGTCTTTCTTTGGTTTTGGTATTAGGGTAATGCTTGCTTCTAAGAATGAGTTAGGAAGAATTGCTTCACTTTCAATTTCATTGAAGAGTTTGAGGAGTGTTGACTTTAAGTCTTCCTTGAATTTCTTGTAGAATTCAGCTGTGAATCCATCAGGACCTGGGCTTTGCTTTGTTGGTAAGGTTCTAATTACCTTTTCAATTTCACTAACTGAAATTGGGTTATTCAGCAATTTTACATCTTCTTGATCCAGGTTTGGTAATTCATATGTTTCTAGGAATCTGTCTATTTCTTCTATGTTATCAAACCTATGAGAGTAAAAGTTTTCAAAGTAGGTATTGATGATCTTCTGTATTTCCACAGGATCTGTAGTGATTTTGCCCTTTTCATTCCTTATTGAGTGAATTTGAGTTTTTTTCTTTCCTTTTTTAAAAAGATAGGCGAGGGGATTATCAATTATATTTATTCTTTTAAAGAACCAATTCTTTGATTCATTAATTCTTTGTATTGTTATCTTATTCTCTATTGCATTAATTTCTGCTCTGGTCTTTATAATTTCCTCCTGTCTTTTGGCTTTGGACTTGACTTGCTCTTCTTTTTCTAGATGTTTGAGGTGTAGCATCAGGTTGTTTATTTGTGTTCATTCTGTTCTTCTGATGTGGGAATTCACTGCAATAAATTTGCCTCCGAGGACTACTTTCATTGTGTCCCACAGGTTCCAATAAGTTGAATTTGTATTTTCATTTGCTTGTAGATATTGTTTAATTTCCTCTGTGACCCATTGATTGTTCAGGAGTGTATTATTTAATTTCCACGTGTTTACGGAGTTTTTGCAGTTTTGCTATTCATTAATTTCTAGTTTTATGGTACTATAATCAGATAATATGCATGGGATAATTTCAATACTTTTGCATGTACTTAAACATGTTCTATTGGCTAGTATATGGTCTATTATAGAGAATGTCCTATGTGCAGCAGAGAAGAACGGATATTCTGATGTTGTTGGGTGGAACACTCTGTACACGTCTACTAAGTCCATTTGTTCACAAGTTTCATTCATTTCTGTTATTTCTTTGCTCATTTTCTGTCTGGTTGATCTGTCTCTTTGTGTCAATGGAGTGTTAAGCGCTCTCGTTGTAATTGTGTTATTGCTTATTTGATGTTTCATTTGTATTAATATTTGTTTCAGATAGATGAGTGCTCCTGTATTTGGTGCATATATATTTAAGATTGTTATTTCTTCCTCTTGAAGTTTTCCCCTAACCAGTATGTAGTGACCTTCTTTATCTCTCTCTCTCTCTGTCTCTCTGTCTCTCTGTCTCTCTCTCTCTCTCTCTTTTTGTGGTACTGGGGATCAAACTCACAACTTCACACCTGCTTGGCAGGCACTTAAGCCACTGAGCCAAACCTCTGGCTTTATTTTTTTCAAGACAGGGTCACACTATGTAGTTCAGGCTGGCCTTGCTCATGTTGTAGCCCAAGCCAGCTTCGAGCTCACAATGCTCCACCTACATCAGCCTCTGGAGTGCTGGGATTAAAGACATGCGCCACCACGCCTGGCTCCCTTCTTTATCTCTTTTGATCATTCTTGGTTTGAAGTTCACATTGTCTGCAACAGAATAGCTACCCCCTGCTTTTTTTGGGTTCCTGTTTCATGAAGTATTGTTTTCTATCCTTTGCCTTTCAGTTTATAAATTTCCTTTTGGGTTAGATGGGTTTCTTGTATATAGCATATGGTTGGATGCTGTTTCGTGATCTATTCTGCCAGTCTATTTTTTTTGATTGGTGAATTGAGGCCATTTACATCAATGGTTGTAAGTGATATATATTGGCTTATTTTTGTCATGTTATCTTTCTGCTGTTGGTTCTTTACAGTTTCTGTCTGCTTAATTGTTTGCTTGGCTTGGTGTTTTTTTTTTTTTTCCTGTTGGTGTTCTTTAAGTTCTAGCTCTTTTTCTGTCTAACTAGAGTATCTTTCAGTATTCTTTGCTGGGTTGATTTGGTGGTCATGAAGTTCTTCAGCTCTTCTTTGTCATGGGAGTATCTTATTTCTCCATCAATTTTGAAGGACAGTTTTGCAGGGTACATCAATCTGGATTGGAATTTATTCTCCTTTTGGATTTGAAATACTTCACTCCATGCTCTTCTTGATTTCATTGTTTGTGTCAGGAAGTCTGCTGTTACTCTGATGGGCTTTCCTTTGTAGGTGATCTGTCTCTTTTCTCAGTTTTTAATATTTTGTTCTTGTGTTGAATTTCTAGAATGTTGGTTATTATATGTCTGGGTGTAGATTTATTTTGGTTATGGCTAATTGGAATTCTATATGCTTCACTTATCTGTATGTCAGTTTCCTTTCCCATGTTTGGGAAAGTCTTGGCTATTACTTCTGTAAATAGTCTTTTGATATCATTTGTGTTGTCACCTTCTTTTTTGTTTACACCCATCAATCATATATTGTTTTTCTTGGCATCACCTTGCAACTGTTGAATTGTTACTTCCTGATTCCTTGTTATTTTTAAAAGATCTTTCCTTTCCTGTTCAGTAGCTGCAATCTTGTCTTCAAGGTCTGCAAGTCTATTTTCACAGTCATTGAGGCAGTTTGTTGGCTTTCAATGGAATTTTTGATTTCCTGGATACCTCTTTGAATCTGTTTCATACATTGTGTTTCTTTCTTATACTGTTCATTCACAGATTCCATCTTTTTGCGGTGCTCCTTAATGTTTTAAACTATGTCTTTTTTAGATCTGTTCAGCATTTTTAAAATTATGTCTATCATTTCTTCTTTTACCTGGGCGGTTATTTCTGATCTGAGTTCCTTTACAGCCTCATAGAGTTGTTTCTTTACTTCAGTTGCTATCATTTCAGAAGTTTCTGGTATATGGCTTACATTTTCTTCTATGCCTGTGTCTCCTAGACTTGTTTGGGATGGGTTGGAAGTTTGAGATTGCATTTTGCTCTTTTGTTTTGTCATTTTCCTGTATTTCCCTGGTCCAGCTCAATGCAAGTCTCAGTTGTTTCTTGGGTTGAGGATTGCTGTCTGTACTGCATGGAGTTTCCCCAGTTGAATGGGGGATGTTAGACAGGCATTACCAGGTCCCTAGAGGCACTCAAAAACTCTCCAAATGAGGAGAATATGCTGGGTTGATCTTCAGCACACCTCACATGGCTCACTGAAGCTCCCCAGTTGCTTGAGGTCACTAGACAGGGCCTACCAGGTTCCAAGTGGTGTACCAAGGCAGCATGGTAAGTGGAGTACACTGAGAAGGCCTTGAGCTCATATCGGACAGTGTCTCAAAGCTCTCCATTTGCTTGGGGTCTCTGGGTGGGGACTACCAGGTTCTGCACAACACACTAAGGCTGTATGGCTAGGTAGAGCTCACTGTGGAGGTCTTCTGCTTGCACCACTCAGCACAGAGGCTCCCCAGAGACCTGGGGTGATGCTGGATGGGGTCCAACCAGGACTCGAGTCATGAACCAAAGGTCCTGGACTATTTGGAGATGCTGGGCAGGGCCCTAACAGGTTTCAAGTGAGGTCCCGTGGTTCTGAGCAAGGTCCTGGCTGCTGCACAGCTAGTTTGAGTTCACTGTGGAGGCCTTCATCTCATGCCACTCAGCACATGGTTGCTTCCTGGTGACCTTCCCCATCATTTTTAAATTGCAAACTTTTTACATAAGCTACTGAAGACATTCAGAAGTCAGCAGCCTAAAGACTGGCAAAGATATTTATATTTGAGAGCATCACACAGTAGTAACTGAAGACATTGGAATGGATTATTCAACAAACATACATAAAGACGATAATAAACAAGCTTTTCCAAACTATTTTAGTATATTGCATCCAATTCTTAAGGTTAAATTTTTCAGGAAAAGGAAAGGTAAAGATTTTAAAGAGAACCATAGTCTATAACCTTCCAAAACAGAAAGCACAAGGCTTTCTGATGAATTCTATTAAACAATTAAGGGAAAATTATAACAATTCCCTACAATCTCTTTCAGAGAATAGAAACGAAAGAATACTTTCCAACTCGGTCTATAAGGCCAACATTATCTTTATATCAAAGCCAAATGGTTACATTAGAAGGAAAGAAACTATAGATTAATATCTCTTATGAATACAGATGCAAAAATCCTCAAGGAAATATCAGATTTAATCCAACAATGTATAAAAAGAATTATGCATAACGATGAAGTAAGATTTATTATAGGTTTACAAAAATGGTTTAAAATTCAAAAGTCAATTAGTCAGTATCTTAGAAAAGAAAAATCACATGATTATATACATGTAAGGAAAACACTTAACCCAATGCCCATTTATGTTTGAAAAAAACCCTCCTTTCAGTAAACTAGGAAGAGGAGGGAACTTCCTTGGAGGAAAAGAATATCCACAAAACTATGCAGCTAACAGAATATTGAATGATGAGGGTCTCAAAGCTTTACTGCTAAAATCCAGAAATCAGATATGCCCCCCTTACTGTTCCTTTTCATTAGAAGTGAAATGCAATAAGACAAAAAAGGAAATAAAAGCATAAGGATGAAGGAGGTGGAAATAAAATTATCTTTGTTCACAGGTGATATAATCATTATGTAAAAAATCTGAAAAAATTGACAAACTATTCCTGGAGCTTATGAGTGAATATGAATATGAGATGAACAGGTAGATCTTGAAGTTAAAAATGATATCACTTTTGCTAACAAGACTTAAAATGAAACTTAGAAATAATTCTAGTAAAATACGTACAACA
>RJWM01043179.1:0-13943 GCA_004363535.1 Dasyprocta punctata
AAGCCCACAATATATCAATTTTACATTCAGGGGAGAAAATTTAAAAGGGGCTGGGGGCAAAATAGTGAAATAGAAGAAGAGGAAGAGATTGGAAGCAAAGTTGGAGGACAAAAGAGAATCACACAAACTTTGGGAAACTGGAGCAGAAGACAGGATGGAAATAGAGAAGAAAGAAAGATAAACAAGAACAGGATAGAACAATGACAATAACAAAAAACTTAGAAACCATGTTCATGCTTAATTAAAACGAGAAAAATCAATGAAGAAAAAGCACAACCAACACACACACACACACACACACACACACACACACACACACAAAGACAGGGAGAAAGAAAGAAGAGAAAAAAGTGAACTTCAGGGCATGTCTCTGCTGTCCCTGGAGACAGCACGGAGAGTCCAGATCCTCATTGGTTAATGTCAGGAATCCCAGTGTAGCTTTACACTGGAGTGGTGGATCATCCCAGGGAACCCACACTGTTATTTGCACTGATTCATGCTGGTGTCTGGCATGAGTTTGGGTGCAGAGTAGTGCCTGCGCCTCTTGTGGGCTTGAGCTCTGCTGGGAGCTGCTCGATGGGGTCAGCCCACAGCTGCTGTGACTTCCCAACTCAGCTGGCCCCTCTCCAAGATGGCTCCCAGACAATTGCCTCTGCTGCGGGACACCTGAATAACTCCCCACCACGGTCTGCCACACCCATTGCCTCTGTTCCACTGGTGCGTTTCTCCAAGGAGGCCTCTGGGGTCTGCTGCCGCTGGGCACCTGCAGGTTCAAGCTGACCCCGCCTCCCCAGTGAGTCTGGGCTCAGGGAGAAAGGGTCGCCTGCCACCTACTTTTTCTCCATTGAAGTTTCGGTCTTTGCTCTCCCCATGGGCTTCAACTCTTGCTTCAGACCTCTCTTGGACCCTGCAACTCACTGCCCTCCTGGTTCTCTTCCTATGTTGCTACAGTCCAGTGTCTGGAGGCCGAATCTCTGAGAGCCTCTTGCTCCGCTGCTCAGTGTTCTGCCCTGTGTCTGTTCTCCTTTAGCACATTGTTGAATTTTTATTTTCATGGCTATAGTTTCAACTTCTGCATCATCTGGCATATTAATATCTAATCCTTCTATTGTTTTATGTGACTCATATTTCTATGTTTTAAATTTAGTTAAGCCCATATCATATTACTTAGGAAATTCTGTATAGTCTAAACTGCTTTTAGGCATTTCAAGGATATTATAGACCCAACACCTTTTTAATTCCTCATTTTTGGGGTCCTTGGAGAATGAAATATTGTCCTATCTTCCAACCCAATGTGAGTTTGGCTGAGATATAGGTTCTTGTTTCTCTCTTCTTCTAGGTTGACCCCAGAAAATCTTCTTTTATTTCTTGTAACATCAGCTAGGTATTATAAGGATGTTTGTTATGTGCTGTACACTATATGTATTTTTTCCTTATAACAGTTACTTTGTAACATTTAAATAAAACAGTTATTGAAAGTAGGAAATGCAACAAACCTCAGTGATATTCTTTCTGTAGCAACACCTCATGGAATACTGACAACCATAGACAAATCAAACACCTTGATGATTTTAACTTCAATAAACTGGGAAATATATAGAAGCCATGAATCTTTAATTCTTCAATACCAAAATAAAGCTGAAAACTTGGACTCTGATCTGGCTGTCTGCTATATTAAGTGATAATTTTATTTTGATCAGCGGCAAGGGCTGACCTGAAGATGAAACCAGCAAGCAGAAAAGCAGTCAGGACATGCAGGTGCAGAGCTCACGAAGCGCCATCTGAGGTTTCGAATTCAGCTTTTTCTGTGTAGAGTATTACGCTTTTGATATTATTTCAATTAATCTGTACAAATAAGTGTTTTCTCCAAAGAACCAAGCACAATATATTTTGGAACTAAATAAGACAAATTGAATACAAGAAAGGATTTATCCTAAAGTTTCCCAACAGACAACTTTTGGACATGCTATCAGTTAACATCAGTGGCTTCTAAGATGCAGAAATTGTGTAATTAAAGAGTCAAGTTTGAAATCTCGACAATCGCTCCATTCTTTGTGGTTTTAAAAACTTCTCAGGACACATTTATTATAATACTGGACCATAACTGTTCAATTAAGATTTTCTTCTAAAAATATACTTAACCAGAGGTTTTCTCTCTCATTTACTCATTCAGAAACAGGATTTGTCCATTTTCCCCACTGTTTCATGAATATAAAAACTGGTCCAAATGAACAGATATAATGAAGTCACGTCTCGTCTTTTGGCTTCTCTGTGCTAATGAGCAGAGGAAATCCTCCATTATTTTCCTCTTGCTTTAGCATAATTGTGTGCACACTGGTTTCCCTCTGAACCTTGATTCGTGTCTCCCACCCCGGGCAGCAGCGTGTCCTTGGAGGTCAGCCGCACATGGCAGCCGCGTCTCCAAGGTGGCAGGGAGGAGGAGGGCTGATTTACCTTTCCCAAAGCTTTGCATCCTTCTTTCAAAAGCTGCCCAGGCATCTTCCTTCCTGGTAAGCTTCGGCTTCCTGGGAGACGGGGCTACAGTGGAATCTAGTTAAGTTTGCCCGCCTCCCCGGGCAGGTGACCCTGAGGGTGGACAGCGGGTCTGAAAGCTGGAGCCAGCGGCCCGCAGTCTGGGAGACGCCCCGCTCCTCTTCAGCTCTCGTGGTCTTCTACTTTGTCCTGTCCATTCTGGCCTCCATCCTCATCGTCCTCCACGGCTACCTTATGTCAGTTTTTAAAAACAGGATCTTTTTTCTGGATATCGAATCTATGATGTTAGCAGAAACAGAAATCTTACAGCCCTTTCACGTTTAAACTAGATATACTACAGTATATCTCCAAAGTTGCTAAGCAATAAGAAGGCCTTAGTCTGTCTTTGCTTTCCTCCTTTGCCCCATTAGCCTAAATACTTAGCATCTTAAGGAAGCTAGGAACTGAAGAGAAGATACAATACCCTTTTGTAGTTTTTTCCCAGAAATGTGGAAGATCACATTCAATTCTGATGCATCTCCAGACAGGTATGGTAGATGACAATACACAAGGTGTCCGCCACATAAAGGAGGATTGGAAGACTTTGATCTAAAACGTAGGACACGACAAAAACTTACCAACATTGGTTAAGATGGCATATGGTCTTCATCAAACTATGAAGAAACAGGGTGGTGTTCTCTAAAATGAGTGAAGTTCATTTAGGTATTGAAGGAAAGGGTAGTAGAAGATGTGTGGAGTTGATAAATAGTGGAAGTCATAAAAAAATAATCCTATTAATCAATGGCATGTTCATTCAAGTTTGCTTTGTTTCTTAGCAGACTTTGCTGGCGTCAGTGCCCTCCTTGCCTCTGTTCCCAGGGTCCCCTGCACGGCCCCTGGAAATCTGCAGGCATTCAGTAAAGAGTGAAGAGTTCAGAGATTCGTGGTCTTAGCCTGTGGAGAGTTCCGGCCCTCCGGGCCCCTGGCATTCTAAATTATTGTTTCTGTCTCTTTTATTTTTCATCCTACC
Organism: Dasyprocta punctata; assembly: GCA_004363535.1. Lineage (NCBI taxonomy): Eukaryota > Metazoa > Chordata > Mammalia > Rodentia > Dasyproctidae > Dasyprocta > Dasyprocta punctata. The sequence continues at coordinate 3,503 of RJWM01043179.1, forward strand.
CTCACCCGGGTGATTGGGGGATCGATCAGCCCCGATAACTGGCACTCCATGCGGGACTTCTCCACCCTGGAGGAGTGAAGGGCACCACCTGGAGTGGACGCTGAGGCCCAAAGACTTCAAGGGATGACTGGAGACATCTGAGGAGGGGGAAAAAAAGCTACCACTCCCTCTGCGAATAGAAACTTTCTCATCCAGGGTGAGCACGGAGCACAGCCCGTCACTGAGGAACAGTGATAGGTGCAACAGCCCAGCATTTTATTAGAACAGTCTGGGGCCGTCTACCAACGAGCAATTTGTCCAAAATGGTAAAAGAAGTGAATGAATTCAATCTCTGTTTCCCTCAAGCAGGCATCTTAGATACCAAAAACTGGGAATGTGTGGGGGAAAAAAATCTTGAAAGAACACATGGCAGGGAGAAACAGTTTCTCCAGAGACCTTTGCCCAGGAGATCGTGCCCATCATGTGAGGCCCACTACAGGGAGCTGCGAAATGCCTCAGCCCCCTCCCGAGGCAGAGAAAACGCAGTCTAGCTCTGCCCTGGCTCGCTCCTCTCAGGAAGAGTGCACACAGCCAACACTCAGAGCAAAGGAGATTTTCCCTGGCTGCTGCCAGCATTGGTGGCCTTTGGGCAAAAAGTGATTTGGCCAAAAGCCTAATAGAAAGTCACCCTGTGTAATTTTGTCCGCATACTTGCAGATTTTAACAGAAGCTGCAGCCCAGGGAGAGGCTTTCGGCACTCCTGCCTGCGCTCTGGTCAGCACCCAACCGAAGCCAACTGAGGAGGAGGATCGCCCCTCCTGTATTCATGTGCCTTTTGAATTTTAAATGTTAAAGAATCTTAGGCAAAGTGTTGTTATAATGGTGCCCAGAGGTCGTTTACAGCCAGAATCTGGAGAATGTCCTAGATCACATTGCTTGACTTCTCATGATATTGAACATCTAGAAAAGACATGCCTGTCTCCTGCTCAATCTCTTCATTTTGATGTGCAAAACCTTGTTGTATAACAGGCCCAAAAGAATAGAATGGGCCATGACCCCTGGGGGTATATACATGCTTTCTGGAGCAGGGCACTACGCACCCCCCTAATGGACCAGATTCAATACCGTGAAGGGTATCGACAATTAGCTGATTTGGTGAAAAGGGCTTGGATCACGGTCCCTGCAGACAGGATTCCCACCCAGCCCTTTTTATCCATTCCCTAAGGGCCTAATGAGCCTTTCACTCAGTTTGGGGCAAAATTACAAGAGACTGTGCTCACCCGAGTTCCTAACACCGAACCTGCAGCTATTTTAGTTTCTCGGTTGGCCTGTGTCAATGGTAACCAAGACTGTGAGCAGGCCCTAAGCCCGGTAAAGGCAGCTAACGATTCAAGGACATAGAGCTTGCCAAGATATAGGCACTGAATTGTATGAAACTAATTTGGTTGTCAAGGTTATGGTGAGTTCTAAAGGGCCTAAGGGCTGTAAAGGTAATGGTAAATGTTTCATCTGCAGTAAAATTGGGCACACTGACAAAAACTGCAGCCCCAGCTTGTCTCGGGGTGCCAGTCTTGTGGCTGCAGCAGCTGGAGAGGGTAATGCCTCTGGCCAAGACGACTGGGGTCCTGCTCCCAGTCTTTGCTCTCACTGCATGAAAGGGAGGCACCAGGCTAAGCATTGCAATCCTAAAATGTCATAAGAGTGGTGATCTTGATGGGAAATGCAGTCTGGGCCTTGCCCCAGCCTCCCCCAAAACGGGAAATGAACAACGCCAATCAGACCCTTGCTCGACTTTACCCAATTCAGACCTGTGGGCAACTTAACAGCCACAGACGTGGCTCCCAGGAGGGGCATTGTTTCCCTCACTAGGGGAACAGTGCACAGCGCAGGACTGGATCTTCCTCTGGCACAAAGAGTGACCCTCAGGAGAGGGATGAGCCCACTCCTGTCCCTGTGACAATGGGGGCCCCCTCCAGAGGGGACAATGACACTCATCTTGGGTAAAGCTAACAAACTTACGAGGAGCGACTGTTCCTCCATGCCTTATTGATCATGAGCATTGTGATGAAATTCAGGTTTTTGCTTGTTTTCAGGATATTTGGTATTTGAACAAGGTGATTATGTCACATACTTGGTTTTGTTGCCCTTGGAGAAGCCTTCCTTTGTTAGATACATAGAGAAGTCTGAAGAGAGCATGACCATGCTAAAAAGGTTACCAAAAAGGAAATTTATTTTACTCAAAAAGTATCTGGAGGAAGGTCCACGTGTTTTATAAAAGTTAATGAGAAATATTTTGAGAGGCTGATAGACACTGGTACAGACGTCCCTGTAATTGCATTAAGTCAAGGACAGGACACGTGGCCAGTTAGGCCCATTCCTGCCTCCCTGGTTCCCCTGGGGTCGCCACAGTGAGTCTCACAGTCTCTTCCTTCTATTGTATGAAGCACCTGATCGACAACAGGGTCTTTTCTTCCCTTATGTGGCTCCTGTCTCTGCCAATTTATGGGGTAGAGACTGATGACAAAAGTGGAAATTAATTAATTTTAACCAATGAAACAGGGTCTAAGGCAGAACATATAATGAACAGAATGGCTTTTCACAATCGGAAAGAAATAGGAAAACCTTATAAGGCATCACCAAATTCATTACCTCTTTTTCTAAAAATGATAAACATGGCATTGACTCTCGGTCACATTTTTAATGGGGGTCATTGTTGCTTCTGCCCCTAAAATTGCTTTATCTTTACAATGGAAAACAGATTCACCCATATGAGTTGATCAATGGCCCCTTAAATAGGAGAAGCTTATTCAATTTATATGAACTGATTACAGAACAATTGTAATCGAAACATTTGGAGTCCTCTGTTAGCCCCTGAAATATGCATATTTTGTTATTCCCAAAAAGCAGTTAAATGAAGATTGTTACAAGATATAAAGGCTATAAATGTTTGTTTGCTACCCATGAGAGCACTAGGCCAGGACTGCTCAATCCAACCTCAGTCTCAAGAGATTGGCCCTTAATAGTAATTTATTTAAAAGACTGCCTTTTCAATATTCCCCTTTATCCAGCAGATATGCAGCGTACTTCCTTTTCTTTGCCTAGCACAAACTTTAATGAACCAGTGATGTGCTATCAGTGGGTAGTTCTACCACAAGGTACGAAAAGTAGCCCCACCTTGCATCAGTTTTTGTAGCACAAGACTTACAATGGGTCAGACAAATCTCTTTCGCTTACATCATTCAGTGATGCCTTATTGACTGTACCCACTACATGACAACTTCATGAGCTTTTTGCTGAAGCAAAACATGACTTAAAATCTTTTGGTCTCTGTATCACCCCAGATAAGTTTCAATTATCTAGCCTTTATTATTTTTTAGGAACATTAGTGACCACCCAAGCTGTATGGTCCCAAAAATCATAAATTGAATATGATTGTCTAAAGGCTATAAATGATTTTCAAAAATTATTAGGAGACATAAATTGGATATGGCTACAATTGGGTATTGCTACTTATCAATTTAAAAATCTATATAATACCTTACAAAAAGACTTGTCTATTGACTCCCCTTATAATTAATCTTCCAAGGCACAAAAAGAATTAGTAATAGTTGAAAAAATGTTACAGCAACATCAAGTTTCTAGGATAAATATTCTTTACATATTAAATACCTCTCATTCTCCTACAGGACAATTTTACAATAAGCAGATGTACCCTATTGAGTGGCTTCGCCTTCCTAACCAATTAATCAAAACTTTACAATTATATGTAGTACAAATTGCTAAAGTTGTCACCCTGGGCAGGATAAAGTCTAAGTAGCTTTTTGGTATTGATTCCATGATTGTTTACCTATTGATTTAAATCAATATTTGATTTTGCTACAAGAAACTGTATTGGCAAGTAGCATTTGCAGATTTTATAGGACAACTTGATAATCATTTTCCTAGTGATTCTATTTTTCAATTTTTTCTTAAACATTCATGTATTCCAAAAATTACTAAATTTGAACATATTTTTAATGCAATTGTTTATTTTACTGATGGTTCATCTAAGGGCAGGGGTAATTTGGAGTAAAAATTATTGACAGATAATAGAGACCTCTGAGCTTTCTATACAAAGATCTGAAATCACTGCTATCCTAGTTATTGGGCAGTTTAGTCATGAGCCTATCAGTATAATTAGCGATTTTGCTTACGCTATTTACCTTATGCAATGGCTTGAGACCACCATCTTGTGGACTACTTTGGAAGTGCCTCTAATTAGTTTATTTTTTAGATTACAAAAGACAATTCAAGCTCAAATCACCCCTTTTTATATTAGTCATATGAGACCCCACTCTAATTTGACCAGATTTCTAACATTTAGAAGTCAACAAGCTAATTCATTAATTGCTTTTATAACCCCATTTGATGCAGCTCAGTCTCATTGACAATCTCATTCTTATCATCACCAAAATACATACTAAGGCTTTAACTAGAGAATTCCAGTTGTCTAGGTCACAAGCAAGCATGAAGTTGTCAAGTCCTGCCCTAGGCTTCCTAAACGCATCCCACCAGTGGGCAGTAACTCTTGGGGTTACTGCCCTCTGAAAACATAATGATATTTGACAAATGGGTGTCACGCATTTTTCTTCCTTTGGTAAATTACAATATATTCATATGTCCATTGGTACCTACTCATATCACCCATGCTGCTTGTCATCCAGGAGAAAAGATCTGGCCATGTCCAACACCTATGGGCATCCCACATGCCATAAACACTGCTAATGGGCCTCGTACATTAGGAAACCATTGCATTCTTTCTCCAGCGGTGCCATATTAAACACGTCGCAGGTGCGCCCTATAACCTACAAGTACAAGCACACTTATCCTTAAAAATGCAATTACACAAACAAAAAGGGGGAATCCAGGTACCTCCACAGGCACAGCCTGCCCTTGCTACTTTCACCTGAAAGTTTTTGAATCCAGTCACTGATACTAAATTAACTCCCACTAAACTTCATTGGTGTGCACCCACGGGTGTCACCCAGTCCCAGGACCAAGTTCTCTGGGAAGGCACAGGTGCTGGGACATGGGAAGGACCCTCACAACTAGTAACATGGGGACATGGGGATGCCTGTGTTTTAACAATGGATCAGCAAGACGGCTGCCGTCCCGAATGTGTGCCCTTGGTGGGGTGCGTGGGAGGTGGTGGAGGTGCTGCCCAGCCAGCAGCAGCTGAGGGCTGCTGTGAGGACCAGTCTGTCCGATGAGCCACGCCCCGGGTCACCAACACCACCACTGAGGCCGACCTCTCCAAGGACGACAGAAGGCGGAAACATCCTGTGGAGAGATCTCAAAGCAGCAGCTCCTGGGGCCAAAGCAATGGCTATCCGACGGGGCCTTCCACCAACACCCAGTGACCTGCGGTGGCATTAATGGCTCTGACGGTGGCTTCTGTATGCACAACACCAGCATTTGGGTTAGAATATTGGACATCTGTACCTAATCCACCACTACTTGAACCTATTACTTGGGCAGATGCACCCCCAGAGATTTATCATAGACCTGATGCTACTGACCCTAAAATAGATGTCTTTCCTGGCCCTATTATTCCTATAGAAATGTGAGAAAGTGTGCTTATTAATTATACCTCTTGTTTTGTCTTCCCTCCACTCTGTGTGAGGGATGCTGATATTTAGTCAGACAACTATTATTGTTCTTACCTTCAAACCTGGGTGGAATGTACCAATGAACATCTGACTGTTATTTCTCTGGGGTCCACCTCCACCCTGGATGGTTGACTGATCAATGAAAACCTAATTTACCCTTGTGCTCCAAAGATGTTCCATGGAAGGATTTTTATGAAGGCTCTGTGCCACCATGGATCACATGTAATGCAAGAATGGGGATAAAAGGCAGAATAGGGACCTACAAACATACTCACTGGGGCCCTCGGGATAAATTCATAGGCAAGAAAGACAATAGAGACCCATGGCAATATTTAAAATGGAAGTATCTCGACAATGTCACTGAACAGTCTTTACCTGCAAAACAGGTAAATTGGACTGGCCTGGGGCATACAGCCCCCAGGCCCTGATCATTGCATACTGAATAATGGGGACCCACTCAGGAATCTTTGTGGAAACTAACATTACCTTTTATGGAAGGAAGTATATGGACAGATGCCGCTATGACAACTGACCATAGAGAAAAGATACTGGCTCGTAAACATTACAAAACTATTCAAACTACTATATGGATTAGTAACCCCTGTGTTTTTCTGGATGACACAGTGATTTGAAATGATCATTCCTTTGATTGTAAGAATTGTACCCTAGCCCACTGTGTGAAGTCAGGATCTGTGATTGAAAAAACATGTATGATCATGGGCCACATGCCTGGAGTTTGGATTCCTATTAATCTGACAGCAACATGGTCTTATTCACTTTCTTCTTATGTATTACACACTTACTTGACCACCTTATATGTAGAACTAAATGTATGATCAGCTTAACAAACGCTGGGGTGGTGTCCTTGGTAGTACTAATCTCCAGCATGGTGGTCATGTCAGTGGCCCTTACACACTCTGTTCTAACTGCGCACTTACAGATAATTGGACCAAAACTGCTGATAAAGCCCAAAAGTGCCAACACAATGTCGTTATAAAATTGCAGACACAGATAAGAGTCCTAGAAACTACTGACCTCTGGATGGGTGATCAGATTGAAAACCTACAACTTCAGCAAGGTTTAAAATGTCACTACAAAGTCACTTGTTTCTGTATAACCCCATTACTGTACAACAAATCTAAACATCTCTGGGGGCATGTTAAAAACATATCCAGGGAGCTAGTCACCAAAACGTTACTGTTGACACTGATGTCCTCCAAAAGGAGGAATTGTCTGTGTGCCAACAGACTCAAAATTTTGATAAACGAGTTCAGGACTGGAACAAATTTTCTACTGCTTTAAACCAATTGAATTCATCTAATTATCTCAAGGCGTGTTTCTGGTTTTATGTGGGATTACTTGGACTAATTTGTTTGTTTTTTCTGATTCTCGTTGTACTCTGCCACACAGGAATTAGAACCAACCAATGTCCAGAAGCAGTTCAGTCACGACTCACCTTGACTCGGCTTCTGCCATTACATAAACAGAAAAGGGGAACCGATGGAGACTCCCTTAGTGAGCTACAAATCTGTGAACCGGCTTTCTGTACTAAAGGGCTGAGTACTGCCAAGGCCTACGTGCCTGGCCTGGTGAACCAGCAGTCGGCACTGTGCTGCCAGTCTCAGGGGGCGTCTCTACGACCTGTGACGCTGTGACATCTCGGAAGGCGAGACAGCATTTCAGGTGAGTACTCTCTGGCTCTCACACAAAATTCTACGAACGTGAATGTTAACCCAAGGGAAAAATAAGTTTCCCCTTCATCAGTGACTTATTCATACGAGAATGCTTTGCTCTTACAAGACCTTGCTCGCGTTGGTGCCCTCCACACTTATTCCCGGGGTGTCCCCATGTGGCCCGTGGAAAGCTGTGTGCATTCAATAAATAGTGACACGTCGAGATATTCTTGGTTCTTGATAAAAGTTCTGGCCTTCTGAACCCTTGGCATTCTAAATTACTGTTTCTGCCTCTTTTACCTTTTGTCATACCCTTACCCAGGCGAATGGAGGACTGATCAACCCCCCATACATGAATTTACAAATAACACAGCCACAAGGGGATAGAAGGAAATGCTGGAATACAAATCTACAGATGCACGCTGAAACACACACGTGTGGTGTGTCACACGGAGACCTCATGCAATAGAATACTGCACTGCATTGTCTGGTTTTCCATATTTTGAAGTTGAAATGAGGAAGTGAAAAGAATCTTGGAATAGATGCCAAGGAAAACCATATTGTAGTGATGGAACTTGAACTAGTTATTAGAGAATCTTCAGGAAGAGGCTAGAGAACAGAAGGAATAGGGTATTACAAGAAAAATACCAGGAGGGGAAGAAAGACAAGGAGACTGAAATTAACCAGTTTGTGTAATTTATTCTTGTTTCTGTGTGAGTACAGAATTGAGAAGCTCTGAGAGTTGGGGTAGTATAATGATTAAAAGGCTGTACATCAGAAGTGTAAATGTAATGTCAATCATGTCTGTACTTTTAAATTTTCTCAAAAAAGAGGACATTGCTTGTAATATGTCATTATCAAACCTAATATATCCAAAACATAATTCTAAATGTAGGTAATATTAGAAAATTATCTTTCTGATATTTTATATCTTCAATTTTCATACCTGATCTTCAAAATACGATGCATAATTTTATTCTTAGATCACATGTAGATCTGGAAGTTAAATTTTTGTCAGAAATACTTGATAAGCACTTAAATTTAATAAATTTATAGTTGAAATGATTCTCTATTCCATATATTCAGTAACTGAAGTGTTGGTTTTTCTAAGATTAAATTTAAATTGGTGAAATAAAAATTTAGTTCCTCAGTTACATTAGCTGTACTTTAAATGCTCAGTAACTCTTGTGTGGCTATTAAGCAGAGTGGATCCAGAGTTGATCTTCCAAAACCTGTCTACATTCACCACTTTCTAGTTATTTGGTCATGTTCCTTATACCCTAGAACTATTACCTAGTTTATAGGGATACTTTGAGAGTGAGAGTGAGTATTTCCCCTAATGCATGTAAAACGATGCCATTCACAGAGCCGGCGCTCACTGTTATCATTTTGACAGCTGGGAATTAGGGGCAGGAGCCAGGCTGGGCTTGGGAAGAGGGAAAAATAAGTTTCAAACATCCTGGCTTTGAGATGAAGACAGGGCATCCAACTGAAGAAATAGATTTGAGTTCAGGCAAAAGGCTTTGGCCCAGAGAGCTTAGGAGATTAAACCCTGTGGACATTCTTATCATTACTGTAGCACTGGTAAACCCATTTTCTCTTTCCATCTATTCTGTGAATTACTTGATATCTTCTAGATGTGACTTCCACAAATCAGGAGATGGTCTGAGTGCTTGGAGTTGTATCTGCACACATTATTTAAGAAATGCCTGCTGAAGCTGGGCACGGTGGCACGCACCTGTCTCCCAGTGCTCGGGGAGACAGAGAGAGGAGGATTGTGGGTTCAAACGACTTCAGGAGACCTGGTCTCAAACTTGCAAAAAAGGGGAACATGGGTTGAGGATGTGGCTTAATGCTAAGGTCTGGGGTTTAATCCCCAGTACTGGCAAGCAAACAAAAGAAAAGAAAGCCTATTGAATGAACAAATTGAAATCACCAGGGAACTAAATGTAATGAGAGAATAGAAAATGAAATATTTAAAATATCTTAGAGGGCTCGGTCAATTACTACCTGAACACATACCTTTAAAGGAATGACGGTTCAAGTTAGCACTTTGGCATATTCTCAGACAAAACTTGTGAAATGACAAAATAATATAAATTTTGTGTTAAAAATTTGTTGCATTAGTAATCTGAGATATTAAAATGAAACCCATACTCAGAAGGGCACTGTGTTCTAATTCAAGTTATTTCTGCCTTTTAGTTCGTCATTTCTTTTCATTGCATGCATTTGAGCCAATCTCTACGATTTTGAAAGCTGTGGAAGTCTTAGGAAAGGTGTGGAAGAAATTACGTGGTGCTTCTCCCTCCTTTCTTTCTCCACAGGTGCGCATCAGAGAACGCTATTGTTCACAGCAAAGGAGTGTAGTTAGCGTGATGCTGCCTGCCCACGCAGTGACGTTTTTCTCTGACATTCTGGAGGCCATCGCGGTTGACACTTCGGGGCAGCTGCCAAGTCCTCCCCTGCACCCTGTAAACAAGGCTGTCAGTCACGGAGCCTTCTCCTTATTTGGGCTGGGGAATGGAGGTTAATGACCTTGGAAATGGAAAACAGAACGACCATCAAAAGGACTTTTAATACCAGGAGAATTACAGGAGAATAATTGAATCAAATAAAATGAGAATATAAATAGACCGTGTCACTGGCTACGTTTGCTGAAAGGCGTCATATCAGTTGAAGTTTTGTGTTATCTGGGAAGAGTAATAAAAAGAAATAAAATAGATTGAAAATGGTTACCCTTGAGAAGTTATTTCTGACTTTTTGGCAGGGATCCCCTGTGGCTGCTGATGCCCATAGAGTGTGTCTCATTGCTACTTTCTCTTCAACTTCAATTCTGCTTTACAAGTAAGACTTCTGAGTTTTTCCCCTTAAGAGTGTCTTTGATTTATCATTTAGTTTAGTGGTTAAAGAAATGAGACAAGATCCTGTATCTGGGGAAATGCTGACATTTTTGGGCTTCTGAGATGTGGCCTTTTAAGGTCAAAGACTCTAAGCGGAATCAAGAACATTCTGTTTTGGGCAGATCCTGCTCATTCGGAACGAGAAGGTTCCGGGGAAGGAATTAGAAGAGTAGCAAAGGATGTTTAAGAAAGACACGCAGCTTTACACACACACACACATACACACAAACATGCCACTGCT